>CBVK0102360596.1:0-23028 GCA_900067695.1 Picea abies
ATGGTTTTTTTTTTTTTGTGTGTTTTTTTTTTTGAAATTTTCTTTATGTTACCTATGAAGGTGATGTCATTCTCCCACCAGTTAGGAATCAATTTTATTCTTTGCAAAGTTTTAAAACTATTAGATTTGCTTTAACACTTACCCTCATTATCGCCCCAAGAATTTCATGAAGACCAACTATTACTTAGGTGGGTTTTTGTTTAATTTGTTATTTTTATTCCAGGGTCTGCTCTTAGGGTTAGACTAAATTTTACCCTAACAGTTTTTAGATTTGTACTAGATTCTGAACTGGGCATCACTGGGTTAGGGAAGTTGTTTGGGAATCTCTTGAAGCGTTAAGGTCTTAGGGCTATTAGTTTTGTTTCCTTCATCCACATCAATGCGACGTGCCCTTCAGGATGCACCACTCAGGATGCACCACGTGCTCCAAGGGTGCCACTCGCCTCGTTCATTTCCTTTACACGATGTGCCCTTCAGGATGCACCGCGTTCTCCAAGGGTGCCACTTGCTTCTCATGTTTCTTTTGTACGATGTGAACTTCAGGATGCACCACGTGCTCCAAGGGTGCCACTCGCCAACTGGACTGATTGGTAGACATCTATAACCCCTGGAGTCAACACTCTGCCAGGTGAACTTGTAGGAGACTAAGGGTTCTAAGGAATAAGGCCCCCGCCTTATTGCGCGCCCCTTAGAATCATCGTGAGCGACTGTCCCAATCTGCCCTCACAGAATTGTGGATCCTCTCGAACTAGGTAATCGTTAACCTACAGTTCGAGCCACGACGGGAGTTCTAGTAGGCGGTGGCAGGGCTGCTGTCCACCCCTCTCCCTCAACCTCTCTAGAATCGTGTGTGGCCCCTTTACTCCATATGTGAGTCTGGTCGGCAAGCTATCGTCAGCCTGCATCATCAAAAATCATGTCAGAAAGGTCAACATCAAATCATCAAATCAAATGAAACATCATAGTAAACATATCAACCCAAAAGCACACTCCCTGACTCAGTTCGGAGTCCAAGGGGATTCTACCGATGCCTCTGCATCCTCAAGGTCAAAAACCCTACACACTCAATAAAACTGAGTCAATAGCATTTGTCGACCTCAAATAGTAACACATCATGTCATCTGTCAATCACATCATAATCAAGTATAAATGGTCTAACATCATAAAATTCCAGATCACTTGCGAGCAAGTGTCCCCAAATAATAAGTTTTCTCAGTGCACCAGAGCAGCTCAGTGTTCCAGAGCGGGATGTTACACTTGGTAGGTTAGCCAGTAGGTAAGTCTGAGTCAGCCATGTCAGTCTAGTCTAACCTTTCCTAGTTTCATGTCCCGGTTCCAAGCAGGTGAGGCTGTAGCTTGTTTGTAGTGTAAAATTAATAAACTCCTGACCTTTTGTGGTTTCTTATGATTTTGGAGTGAGGAAGTGGCTACCAATTTTTTTTGTTTGGGAAGTGGGTTCAGCGTAAAATCCTCAATTCATACTTCCATTCGGTAATTAGGGCGTTTATTGAATGTATAGATTCATTGTTCTCAATGTATATCCATCTCGGAGCTCAGAACCTATCCCAAGAAACAGAAAAAACTGATATTTCTTTTTCAAATAACATTTCATTGCAGAAGATTCCAGCAGGAAAGGGCATTGTTAAAGTAGGACTATACAGAATTGTTCTTGCATATCTTGCACACCCCTCTTTTAAATTGTCACCTAATAAAAGGCATCAAATTGTGAGTACTCTTGTTGAGTCTACTATATATGAAGCTGTTGAACCCTTTACCATCGAGTACTCACTTTCTTTACTAGCAGAAAATGGTGTGGCAAAGGTCGTTAAAGAAATAACAACTAGTATGGTGAGATGGGAAAAGTATAAAGAACGAATTTTGATACATATGTCTGATACACACTATCAAAAGGAAAATATGTCCTTGGCAACTGATCTTGCAGAGGTGATATCGGTTGGCCTGGTCAGATTATCTCCATATTGTTGTAGAATTATGTGAAATGGTAAAGTTAGGATGTATTTTAGGATTTGATAATGACGCAGTAAATTACATGCTCCAGTGCAAAAACTTCCAACTGTTTGTTAAGGACAAAATTTTCCTGGCATCTCATTTTCTTGAGGTGAATGAAATCTTCTTTCCATTGAACAACCCAGAGGATTCTATGGATGTAGGTCTGGGGGCAGGAAAAGCATCTCCAGCCTAGCTAAACCAATGAAGTCAACTGGATATTTTTCAGACGATTGTCTAAAAGGATGGGAGAAGAGCTTGTTTTCGTTTAAACAAGCAATAGTCGATGTGGAAGAATCTGCATCTGACAGTATTAAAAAGAAGCTGGTGAGGTTGTTATTCCCATTGGTAACAGAAGATACAGAGCAGTTAAACAACCATCTTCTGAAGCTGATAGGTGATGCCCACCTCAAAATACTGATTATTTTAGAAGTTCTCAATGGCAAAGAAATTAGTGGGATGGTACCACTAAAATTGGATGATTTACTATGTAGTCCTGAATTGAAAAAACATTTTTGTGGAAGTGAAGAAACAGAACAAACTTCTTCTTCATCACTCTCTTCTAGTGGCAAGGAAGAAGTAGTAGGAGCTATGATTCTAAATTTTTATGGGACAGAAGGTGAATAGTAAATTTGATTTTGAGCTAGCAAAGCTGGGCTTAAATGAAACTCCATGTTATTAGGCATGTAGGTCCTCTAAATATCAATTCTATGAAGACCAAAAAAAGAACTTCAGTATTATGTTCAGTCTAGGTACTAAAATTTTAAACACACGTCTTGCAATTTTCAGTTTCGTGCTCTGCATTCATGCTCAGTGAGTGATTCCCCTTCTAAAGATTCTAAGGTTGAAGAAGCACCGAGTCATCAAGAAAATGTAGAATCAGTTGCAAAGTTTCAAAATAGTAGTGAAAAGGAGACTACTTTGGTCTTTTTAACATACAATGTTTGGTTCCGACAGGACTTGGAGGTACAAGCGACGATGAAAGCATTGGGAGATCTCATTGAACAACATCAGCCCCATTTTATTTGTTTTCAGGAAGTCAAGCCCAATATATATGAGATTTTTTGACATTCCAGCTGGTGGACTAAGTACAAGTGTTCAGTTTCCCCAAAACATGCTATGAGGCGATCATACTTTTGCATGCAGGTCAGATTGTATCGTTTCTCTACTTTTCTGATGTTGCTTCTTGTCAGTTGGCACTTTTTTGATGACACATTTACAATCATGTGCATGTTATTTTTCTAGATATGTTAATGTGGTTGAACTGTAACAACCCTAGGTTTTTTTTTATTTGTTTTAAAAATTCTTTGTTTGGTTTGGTTTGCAGGTTAAGCAGAGGGGAATTTGAGCTGGGAACTTGGCCCTTAAGGCTCAAATTTATATTTACCCTAATACATTTATTTAGGGATTTACTATAATTAAATAGGAGTGTTTATTTAAATTTATGGATGGGTAGGTAGGCCCTTGGTTCCATATTTTGAACCAGGGCTCTGATACCAAATGTAATGGCCGAATTAATTTAAACAACCATTAATTTACAAAACAACAGTAAAATTTAAGAGTTTCCCTCATTTAGCACATTCACAATAAAATTTATCAATAATAATAAAATTAATTAAACATAATGAAAAACAATGCATAATTTTAAATGAATACCTGAACCTGATGCTAATAACCCTTCGTTGTCCAAATGCCTTCTTGACCGTGGCTGCACCATAAAACACTGCCCAAAACCGTTCCTCCCTGCCAATTAGGTAACTCCCTAGCTCCAGGATATCAACAGATATCCTGGCCCCCGTGCCCAAAACCCCCAGCAACCCCGGTGCACTGATACAATCCCAATCCCTATTTTCACCTCTCTCTCTTTGCAAATCCACAACTCCCCAAAATCCATTCCCCCAACTTCCGTAGAATACCCCTCTCGTCAACCTCCTTCCTTCCTTCTTCCTCCTTCACCGACTCATGGCTTTTACTTCCTTACCTACCATAATTTCTTAAACATTTATTCAACTAGGGTCGTTACAGGTGTTATGAAAGTTGTCTTTGCTTTGTCTTCCTCAACAGCCAAGACTTCATTATACCCAAAAAAACCATCTAACATGGACATGCAGGTTGATATCATGACTTGTTCGAGAAGAAAACCCATGTTAGGCAAAGGATAATTATCCTTTACGGTTGATTTGTTAATATCCCTTAAATATACACACATCAGAATTTTCGTAGTCTTTTTTCTCACTATCACAGGGTTTGAAAGCCAATCAGAATGTCTAATGGGGTATATTATTCCAACTTTCTTTAATTTTTCCAATTCAACATTTACCAGTGGCTCTAATTTGGGGTTCATTATCCTTGTCTTCTGCTTGACATGATTTTCCCCTTCTCTCAAGGGAATAATGTGTTGAAATATTGTTTTATCATATGCCTTCAAATCATCATAACTTCATGCAAACACATCAACATATTATTTAACTAATGCGGAATATTGATCAACTTCGTCAATTGTACAATCAACTACCAAATTGACATATTTTGGGGAACTATCAATTCCAATATTAATCTTTCTTGTTTGTTGGACTTTTTGGAGATATGCTTCTTCCATGAGGTTTTTAGCATGATAATATATTGTAAAAAGAGACTAAGATTGAATACAATTCCTCAGGACAAAAATTATGTGATTATCCTCATATTCATCATCATTCATCAAAAAAAATTCCAATTCTTCATCATTCTCAAATACTTGTAAATACTCTTGATTATCAAGTACAGAAGGTCGTAATATTATTTATAATTGAAAATATGTTTTTTCTATGAACATCATCTGGGTTGGACAGTGAGGCCACCAAAGCTAATGACTATGCCTTCTGACTTTTGTCCCTTGGGATGAAATAAATATTGAAATAGTTGAAGGCTTCCATCAATTTATTAACTCTTTTGAAATATAATTTGAGTCTTCCCTTTTTAATATTATATCTCTGGGTAACTTGATTTATTACCAACTCAGAGTCACCTATCAAAATTAGATGTTCTATCTTCATTTATCATGCGAGAATCATTCTTTGGATCAAAGCTTTTTATTATGCCTCATTATTGGTGCACGCAAATTCAAGTCTGGTAGCATGTGGATGCACAATATTTCTTGGGTTTATAAGGACAATTCCAACTCCGCTCGTGGAACTTGAACAAGATCCATCAAATGACATCCTCCAATAATATTCAAACTGATTCTTTTGATTCTGCATATCTTCAATCTGCTCCATGTCTAGGATATCATAGTTTTCAATCCCATCGTTTATATAATCTTCCATTAGTTCATTATCCTTATTTTTGAATGAAAATGGCCTTCTGGTTTCACGAGGGACCTTAATCACTACTCCTTCTTTATCTGGCAACATCATGCAACTTCCATCATTCATTATGTATCCCCCAATCATGGACAACCAATCTCCTCCTAAGACAACTCCATATGCATGAGGAAGGTCTACCATCACAATATTGAAAACTATAATAATATGGAGAGTCGTCATGATCCAAGCATAAAAATCCTTGATTTCTCCATAAGTTGACACTTGTCTGGAATCAATTGCATATATGCTTTCACCTGTTTCATAATAATTGGTGTAGCTCATGCCCAATTCCTCCATGACTGCCAGTGGCATAATATTATTGGTCGCGCCAATGTCAACTAAACAATTGTTAAGTGCAACATAATGGTTTTCAATTGAAATATAAAATGGTGGGATTTTACCTCTCAATTTGACAGTTGATGTGTTCTAACTTTGTTTTGGACCTATAACAACAACCTTCATTCTTCCAAATGGATCATCCAAAAATCTCAAAATATTTTCCCTTTGTTGAGGGATCTTTACCACTTATGTGAAAGGAAGAGTTATCCTCACCTGACTCAAGTCCTCTACAACATTGTATTTCATCTGGGGAGGATTTGACACTAGGTGTTGCTTCTTACTTCAAGTGATATCTGTCACATTTTTATTTGTCTCTTTCTCATTCACCTTTTCTTTAATTCTTTCATTTTCTTTTTCAGAATCATCTTTATTTTTGGATTTATTTACAAACGCTCGTGTCTAGGAAACATTATATTCCAAGTCAAGGTCACTACCACCTTCTTCAGATATATACATGGACATCTTGCATCTGTTCATCTATACAGTTTCCAAACTTTCATCAGGTAAATAATATTTTCCTTGCTCAACCATTTTCTCATCATATATATCATCCAAAATAGTTGCATTTAGGATTGGTTTCCTGGGAAGCCTTTGTCCTTGCATATTATCAATGTTTTCAAACCTCACTCTATTTTATTTTGGAGGTTTCCTTCTCTTCTCTTGGACCAATGCCATTCTCAAATTTTCTACATAATTATAACCCCTTCATAATCTGGTTATCTCATTTTTCATTTTCCTTATGGTTCTATTCATTTGTGCAATCTCAATTCTTTTCTTAGTTTCTTGTGTCACAACAGGGTCTACCTTCACATCTGGTATGGTTCCCTTAAAAAATCCTCCTCCAATGGTTTTATTTTGTACCGGTTGTGGATTTTGATCTTCATTCTTTCTTGAGCTAGAGGCTCCTTTATCATCAATATTTAGGCTTCCCAGCTACCTTTGTACTTTTCCCAAGATAATATTGGGGTCAACACCTGTCTCAATCATATTTATTCCATCTCAATGGCCTTAATTAATTATTTCTTCCTCCAAGGTATCCATATGGGATTTTCTGGTAGCATATTTCACATTTGGGGCCATCACATTCTTATAACAACCAAGTATCACTGGGTCATTAGGTATTTTATCTTCTGGAATCTTATTCAAATTTTTATTGAACCTAAGATTAAAATATTGTATTCTCTCATTCTTCCTCAAACCAATCTGGGTGAAATTAGTGAGAAGGGAATGAAATGCAACTGGGGGAGAGACCATAGTCAGGAACATGTCTTTGAGGTCGTTAAATGAACCAATTGACCTAGTGGGCAATGTTGTATACCATTCATAGGCTCATCTTGATAAGGTTTGAAGAAATAACCTTACCATCACATCGTCATATTCAACACGATGAAAATCACAAACATCAAGAGATAAATTAAGGTGTCATTTGGCATCAATTGTTCTATCTCAGAAAAATTATTTCAAAGTACCCTTAGGGAGAAAAGGGAGTTCATGTTGCTCACCTCGAATATTTAAGGGGGAATATTTTACTCTTGTTCGGTTTCCAAATATTAGGTCTTCTTGATTTGTTACACCACCTCCTCCACCTCCTTGTCTTTCTTCATGAGGTTCTCTTCATGGTTCTTCTAGTGGTTGTTCATTTCTTCCTGCCATGTCTGGAGATATTTTAGGAATATATTTTCCACTTATTATAATAAATAGTTTCTTTCTTTTACTTCTTGTAATAGGTCCCTTGTATCCTTCCAACTTCAACTCTAACCTCATTCTTATTCTATTTGAGCTTGTATTTCGTCTCTTATGTCTTTTCGCTCATCTCTCCTATGTCTATGAAGGATTTCTCTTTCTTATTCTTGGACCAATGGCTGCCAAGATATTTCTAATTCTTCCCTAGTCTTAACTATCATTATTACCAAATTATATAGCTGATGCAATATATATTCAATATAATTTCTAGGTGGGGTTGATCATCCTAGGGCAAAGTCATGTATCTTTCAAAATATGTTAAACCAGATTTCAAATTTTCAGTTGATCCCCAATATGGTCTCCAAAAATATTGATGTTTGAATCTATTAGGATGGAAACAAGAATCTCACGTGGATACAAACCCCCCTATTTTTTTGTAGAGGTGGTACTCTCTATTTCAATATACTCTTGGAATTCTAGTTTTTCAAAATAATATAAGACTTTAAGAAAGTCCACCATGATATTCAAAGAAATATACAGGTTGCAAAAAATAAAATATTTTGTTTTATTTAAAGAGAATTCCTGAGAGGTGACCAAGAACCTCACACATCACATATTTGAAAAAGATGAGAAAAATTTGCTCACATCCATCATAGTTAAACTAAACATTTATGATCACATAAAACTAAAATAAAATGGTATGCATGCATAAGATAACTTTAAAAGAGTAAAGACATGTGGAGATCAAATAAAGAAAATGATAGATCAATATCAAATATTTTATATTCAAAACTCATATTTATAAAACATCGTCAAAACTAATCCTAAATTAGTTCTCTTGGGATTTTTGATAAATATAGTATGTTACAAAGATTTGAAATTTAAATGCATTTTTCTAGAGGACTGGGACTGGGGATCCCGTGAACCATAAAGAAAATATAAAAAAAGAAGCATTTTTTCGAGAGAAGATGATGGACAATGACAAAGTAGCAAGACTTGGAAAGAAGAGAGGAAGAAGTTATCAGATTTTGGTTAAAGCTTTCTAGTCAAAGAAGAAGAGTAACTAGATGAAAAACTAATAAAGAAAGAAAGATGTGATTAGCATAAACTTACTATGATGGTCTCTCTCTTGTTTACTTGATTGTTCCTGTCCTTTTTATTTTCCTCATTGACGGTTATAGGAACTGTCTCAACTACTGCTTCTTGTCCTTCTTTAGTTAATTTGTCAACTACCTTTTTAAACCAATCTTCATTGTAATTTTTCATTGGTGCAACATTTATTTCATGCCTGATTTTGATATGAAATAATTTTCCTTCCAAATCTCTTAAGTCATGAGAAATTACATGTATTGTCTCCTAAATATCTTGATTTTTCATAGAATAATCAACTAACCAATTATCTATCTCTTATTCATTATATTCAATTATGCCATAAAATTTCTCAGCCGATAATCCCTTTAATATCTCCACTTGTTCATCAAATTGTTGCTTTGTCATAAACATTGAATTGAGAATTAACTTAGGATCATGTACCTCATCAATGCTTCCTGCTAGATCTATATATGTGAGTCTTTTGAATAATTGTTCTCTTTTTACTATGGCTTTGTTGGATGCTTGGGCAATGTTATTCAAATTCTTCATATTTTCTTTCCAACAAGCATTCAATTGTTTAATTCGACTTGGAGAAGGAAGATCGTCTTCTCTCCTTTTCAATTCTGTCATGTTTGAGACTTTTATCCCAAACGGAGAAAAAACATATGTGTATAATTCATCTTCATTCTTTAAATCATCTTGGAGATACTCATGAAAAGAATGTTCCCTTGAACCGAAAAAAACAATATTTTTCGATACCTCCCATCCTTCTATTATCAATGACATTCTCTTTTTAATGTTTTTCTCTACATAACTTCAAACCGATGTGAGAAAACTAGAATATCATTTTAATTTAATACTCGGTGTAGTTGGTTTAACCATTGTCAAAGGAATTTTTCAGAATTGGAAGAGGCATCAAGGCAGTTTCCAATTCTATGATCCTCTCCTTTAATTTGGCATTTTCAGCTTCTGAACCATCAATAGAGTCATCAAGTGCATCCTCGATTTCCATATGGATTTTGGAAAGTGCATATCCTTTAGTTCGACCTCTAAGTGGGACTTTCCCTTTTTATTCTTCTGGTCACTTCTTTCTACAATCAACTTTGTAGACTCTTTTTCAAAAACAACACTTTGAAAAGTGAAGGATTCTTCTTCACTAAAGGTTTCATTTCCAACGACTTCCAATAAAGAATTTTTCTAAGCCATATTTTTCAGTTGTTCTATTGTAGGAAATATTTTCTCAATATCTACTTCTAGTTCCATATCCTCCAAAGAAATGCTTTGGATGTCATTTTCTATAAGATTATCTTCTCCCTCTTGCACTATTTTTTTCCTTTTCTTTCTCACAGGGAGCTTGCGTGAACTCTCAATTTTCGCAGAGGGAGGATTATTCTCTCCCCCTCCACTGGAAATACTGTGGAAAACATTTTTATCTCGGTGGGTCATTGGATCATTTCTCCTGGATGTAGTATTCTTGGGAGTAAAAACTGGATATTAAGTGCTTCTTTCACTAGGACATTTTCCCCTTTGCTTATAAAAATCATTATTGCTAAGTAATGTTTATAGATCGCCAACATCATGTACATGAGTGTTTTGGTTGTTACCTTCTTCTTATTTGTTGAGGTCTAGTTTTTTCATACTTTCCGCCATACAAATACACCAAATTACACCTTCTCCCTACATTTTGTCAATAATATATCGCTAATTACACCATAAACTTCTATTATCTCTTGTTATTCATCCTATGTGGTTAATACATAATTTTCCATATTTTTAGTGATTAAAAGGATGATTATACAATAGTCTTGTCGATGATGGTTTAATCCTATGTTTCTATGTCCAAGCAACATGTTATGTACTTTTTAGGTTTCAGTATATGCATTGTGCATGTTCTGGTACCTGTATTGTTCCTGTTTCGGTACCTGCATTGTAGGTCATTCAATACTCCAAATCATCTGGTACCAAAAGTTTCTACAGTCAAACGATACCTGCATAATCATATGGTACCCACAATCCATGTCATCCAATACTTTGTAGTGATCCAACACTACCTTTGCATTCATCCGGTACCAGCTCTCTGCCTCTTCTAGTACCAGCCTCATCCGGTACTAGCTTGCACCTATTCTGGTACTAGCTCCATCCAGTACTACCATCGCGTTGGTTTGGTACCCATAGTCATGATTGTGTTCATCCAGTACTAAACCCCTTCCTACAATATTATGGTACTAATTGTTCTAATTCGATACCAACTATGTTAATTTGGTACTAGAAATAATTCAAGATTTTAGAAAGCTTCTACAGGAAAATCAGGTACATGGTTTTTGTCTAGAGCCACATTTACATGCAGAAACATGAGGCGTAATTCATCCATATTACACGTGTGTACCTCCATCTCAGGGGGAATGATTCTACTAAAATTAGTGAAAATCTCAAACTTCCAACTTACGTCTCGATTTACATCTACATGGCATCGGATCTATAAATTCTACGAAATGGGTTTTGTCTACAATATGGAAAATTGAGTAAGTCATGAACAGTTTTTCAAAATTAGAATTGGTTTGGAAGATATGGGTGGGGGACTAACTCGAATCTGCCCAAATTGCAATAAAACCTAGATTTTTTATGATTTTATCTAAAAATGTAATATTTGAAATCTGAGCATTGGGATTCAGTCCCATCTACTCCTCAATGATTATTCATGTATAAATAATCCTCATAGGGATATGATAAAAATCCATTAGTTTCATGAAGTTTTTGTAAGTACGAGGTTTGTTCTTGTGAAGAAGCTTTAAGGAGTTAATTGCCATGTAAAAACAAAGTTTTTGATCAAAATGGAGAATTGACTGTTGTTGATTCACTGTGCATCTTCTTCACTTGAGCTGATTGTCTTTTAAATAGGATTATTCAACATGGGAAGGTCCCCTCATTCTGATTAATATCCTGCTACCCTATTTTACTCTCATATATTAGATTGCTTGTGTTTATTTTTGTATAAATTTCATTTCTAGTTTAGTTGTTATCTTGTTGATTTGCATTCAATTTTTGTAGAGCTGCAAGTTTAGTTTCAATTTAGCATATACATATTAGCACATACTTAGGAATGATTCTTCAGTTGGTGTAATAGTGTTTTGTTTCCATAATTTCATTTAACATTGTTTTCTCATTCCACCATTGGATATTGAAGTGTCTCATTACCATTCCATTCATTGACATTCATTTGTAAAATTATTCTTGGAAATCCAATAAAACAGTTTACAAGAAATTGTTCTAATACCATTGCACCATCTTCTTACAATGTGATTTCTTTTACTATTTATGAGAAATTGTCAAATCCACAATTCGAGTGAACATAAAAGAGTGCATTTCTCATTGTCCAATCTTGTCATTAATCAGATATCCATTCTTCTTTCATGCATTTCTGTAGAGCACTCTTATTTTTGTTGACACTTGTAACCATTTGAAGAATTGTTCTTGAGATCCAATTTTAGATTAATTTTGCTTATTGGTCATTATTAGTTTGCTTTCATTGTGATTTGTCTTTCCCATAGTTTAGTTTCTATCGATAATTTCATTTCTGTTTGCTTGCTTATTTTATTGCATTTAAGTGTGGATCCGCTATAGGAAATAATCATTGAAGGATAGAAAAATTAAGTAATCTACTCACGATTAATCACACGAACATCACCTTGGGTGCATGAAAGACTGTGATCTAAACCTTTATAGCGCTAAGTTATTCCTACGTCCCAATGATGAATCCTTAGTGTTAAATTGCTACAGTGTGGGTTTGAAGATTGTTTTGTTGGCTTTAAATTAGGCTAGACTAGGCTTTGATCCTGTGTTCCCTATGCCTGCACCTCAAAGCTTATGATCCCCGATTGATAATTAAATGTGGGAATTAATAGTGGATATATTTAGCCCCAACATTTTGGCATCGTTTCTAGGGAGGTGCTAAAGGGATTAGAGCATAGGTAGGTTGTTTTTATTTCTCCAAAGCCTTGAGTGTTACTTTCATGCAAGTGTGTTTCTTTTCATGCAAGCGTGTTTATTTTCATGCAAGTGTGGTGTTATTTTAAGGATGACCTAAGGGTGGAGAGAAGATGGTAAGACATGAGGGAAGAGCCCACGCATCCACTTTAGTGGGGTTACTCCAAAGTTGGGTTGTCCTCTTCCTTTCAGTAGTAGAATTTGTGCTTTATTGACATTAGCCATTTTTTTATATATATGAGAAGAGAATCTAACTTCTGTAAACAGATAACTTGGTGATAGCAAGGCCCTAGTAGCACAATGGTGCTTCGAGTATATAATGTGTTTTATTACTTTTTCTTTTAGTTTTCTTCTTTTTCTTAGGGTTTTTAAAAAGTTTTTGGGCACTGTAAGAACCCCCCTCTACACTAATCCATATGTGAAATAGGACCCATCAACCAGCAACAAGAAATCAAACATGATCATGATTTTAACAGAACTCTCTCAAACCCTAGCAGTAGTTGGGATCTCTACCTCTCAGGAAGAGCAAATATTGACAATAGTCAAGAACCCATCTTCCTCTCTGAAAGTGATAGAAGAAGAAGAGTTCCATGAGCTACATCCACAAGAAGATCTAAAATCCTTTTGTATTCACTCTTTCCAACCTATAGGAGAGACTAAAGAATCATAGACCACATTCGATGGAGAGCCACCATTAGAACTTGAGATCAAGGAGTTCTTGACATGCATATCACCAGATCCAGTATGCATCTAGGACACAAACCATTCAAAAGAAGATGATCTGTGTGGAATGATAGAGGGAGACATGCAGAGTGGTCTAAATGAGGAAGTGAACCAAGAACATGAAGATTACATTGAACATTGGTTCCAGAAAACAACAATATTGAAGCACCACTCTCTTCTTCAACAACTCTTCACATCCTCATCAAAATATTTGGTTCTTCGTATTCTGGTATACATTGAAGATTATATTTCAAACCCAAGTATGAATGTATTTCTACACCTGTTACACACATGGTTACATTGGAAATATTCTTACACGTGAAATTTAATTTCTTGTTCTTAGATAGGATAGAGTAAAATTTGCATGTTAGTTAACCTAGTTCTAAATAAATGAAACATATTTTCATGTTTCTTTTCAAATAAATGAAATGAGATGAAGATAATATTGGTGATCTAACATCAAAAAACCAAAACAACTTAAGATATTTCTTCTTATTATTACATGCAGATTTTTTACTATTAATAATAACAATTTCTCATAAGACTAATCTTTAAAATATTATGGGGATTTACAAAATCTTTAAGGTCTGCATAATGATTCCCATAAGTAACTTGTACATCCTAGTTTCCTATTAGAACTTGTTATTCAAGCATTCTTATCAAATAGTTGCATGAGAGTGAATGAAACTTCTACTTGTGAGGGAACACAATCTTATATGGAGAAGATGAACTTGGGGAATAGAGGCACCTTTAGGTCATTCTCTCATGGCCTCATCCACCACACATTAGGTAAGTCTGACCATGATATGTCTTTCGACTAATATCGATACATAAGTCTATTTTTCATACGAACAATCTTTTATGGGAAATCTATAAAATATCTTTCAACTCAATACCATCCCATCCTGTAAAAAGGTTTTCAAAGATGCTCCTCCATTCACCCATGAGAAAGCGATATATAAATTCTATCTTAAGGGTAAATATTGGGACAATATCCTTTGATGGAAAATGGGTGTAAGAGGCTAACCCATCAGGATACTGAACAAGTGTATTGGCAGTGGGGACTGGCCTGTGGTATAACTAGGCAAACCCATCAGGGTACTAAACAAGCTCATGGGAAATGGGGCATTCTTCCTGGGAAGGATATTCCTTAGATGTCAAAATTACCCCATCGGAGTACTGAACATGATTGCTGGCAATGGGTTCTAATTTTGATGTCTTTCAATATGCCTAATCTATATTTGTCTATACGAACAATATACTTGTGTAAATTGTTAAGAAGAAGCATGCATGGTTGAACAAAAGGATAATGAACTCATCTAATTGTCATTTGAGAATGTCTGTAAGATGGTCTTAATACCCCGTCATTCATACCTAGGATGTCATTTTCCTAGAGGTGGGACCCATATATGTAGGAGTCTAATAAACTCAAATGTGAACTTTATCAATATCACTTGAATGACATAGATTCTTTGAGAAATTAAACAGGGATGACTGGTTTCCTATCGGTTTCTCATTTATTAAATACCATGTATCTCCTCATGTTCTCTTGTTCAAGGATGAGAGGACAAATCCCCCATCATAATTCACATGGTTTCTTGAGCATACAACTGTTAATGATTGATGAAATCGTATGTAATAAGTAATTTAGAAATTTCCTTTATTCTTGTAATATTTTAAAATAAATTTCATTTCCAAATTTACAAGCATGAATACAGTTTAATTTTTGGTTGTTTCTTTAATCATGGAATCAATGTATATTTCTTCTCTCGTAATAATTGTGTTGCTTTAGTTATTCTAGATTTTTTTGTTCGGGTACTGCTCGTATAGGAACCAATAGGTTCCTGTACCAACAGTACATAAATTTAAATATTTTTTGAGGGTACTTTTTGCAGGATATTTTCAGCATCTCTTAGCTCTGGCCTACTTCATTTCTCTCCTTCAATCAACATGCACCGGTTCCACATAGTCCACTTGCTGCTTGCATAAATTTTGTGTGCTAATGAGATTTTGCATGAGGACATGAAAACTAGTGGGTTTGGGTGTGTGAGAGAGAGACATAAGGAATATCAGTAGATCAACATTCATCAACTCTCTCTTAGATATCCATCAGTTCCCAGCCTTGCTCCACTTCATCTTCAAATTTCAGTAGTCTACATCATGGTTTTACAGACATTTTTTCTTGTTTTGCATAGTTTACACTTCAACATGCATTAGAATTCAAAGCAAGGATAACTTGAGCTAAAACTGGTACAAATCTTTTTAATTTACTAAGAACTTGTAAAACATGATGCATAGCCACTATTACCGACTCCATGCTCCATTATGCATTATCACAAATACTCAATAAACCCTTCATCTTCACTCCACTTGTCATAATGAACAATATAATCTGATGATAAGACCGAGTAATGAAAAGAAAATATGTGGTATACAAATACAAAGCAACTTCTATAGTGTCTTCTCTTCGTACATCATAAATCATTCTTAAGGAAACTCAAAGAGGATGAAGTCATTGTTGCATATCCAAGCAAAGAACCATAAAGTAAATATTGGTCTTAAAATTGATGTCCAAGTTCATATGGCCACCGTCACCAACATTTTATAAACCATTCTCCATATGCACATCATTCACCATCACTCTAATACCTCATCCAGTGCTTGTCCTCCATTTTTATGATAATTTTGATTCTCTATTTGAAATCAATCTGTGGCAGTTTCCAAAGTGTCATTCCACAAGAAACAACACTTACACAAAAGAAACAATGTCACATAAATCTATAAGAAGAGTATCATAAGTTCTCCACCTTGTTTGCATGAGGACATGCAAATCCTTGGGTTTGGGGGTGTGTTGAGCTCCAGTTTTGTCATACTTTCCACCATACAAATATAGTCATCATAACACCTTCTCCCTACATTTCATCAATAATATATCACTAATTACAACATAAATCTCCATTATCTCCTGTTATTCATCCTATGTGGTTAATACATAATTTTCCATATTCTTAGTGATTAAAAGGATGATTATACAATAGTTTTGTCGATGATGATTTAATCCTATGTTTCTATGTCCAAGAAACATGTTCTATACTGTTCAGGTTCCGGTATATGCATTGTCCATGTTCTGGTACCTGTATTGTTCTTGTTCCGGTACCCGCATTGCAGGTCATCTAATACTCTAAGTCATCTGGTACTAGAAGGTTCTATAGTCAACCGATACCTGCACAATCATCCTGTAACCAAAATCCATGTCATCCAATACTCTACAGTGATCTAGTACTACCTTTGTGTTCATCTGGTACCATCTCTCTGCCTCTTCCGTTACCAACTTCATCCAGTACCAGATTGCACCTATTTCGGTACTAGCTCCATCCAGTACTACCATCGTGTTGGTATAGTACTCATAGTCATGATTGTGTTCATTTGGTACTAAACCCATGCCTACAATATTATGGTACTAACTATTCTAATCGGGTACCAATTGTTCTAATCTAGTACCAACTGTGCTAATTCGGTACTAGAAATAATTCAAAATTTTGGAAAGCTTCTAGAGGAAAATTGGGTACATGGGTTTTTTCTAGAGCCATGTTTACATGCAAAAATGTGTGGCAGAATTCACCCATCTCACACATGTGTAATTGCAGCTCAGGGGGATTGATTCTTCTAAAATTAGTGAAAATCTCAAACTGCCAACTTGCGCCTCGATTTACATGCAGATGGAATCGGATCTAAAAATTCTATGAAATGGGTTTTGTCTATAATATGAAAAATTGAGTAAGATGTGGACATGTTTTCAAAATTAGAATCAGTTTGGAAGATATGGGTGGGGGACTAACTCAAATCTACCCAAATTGCAATAAACTTAGATTTTAGAGGATTTTATCTAAAAATGTAATATTTGAAATCCGAGCATTGGGATTCGGTCCCATCCACTCCTGAATGATCATTCATGTATAAATAAGCCTCATAGGGCTATGAGAAAAATCCATTAGTTTCATGAACTTTTTTTAAGTATGAGGTTTGTTCTTGTGACGAAGCTTTAGGAGTTAATTGCCATGTAAAAATAGAGTTTTTGATCAAAATGGAGAATTGATTGTTGTTGATTCACTGTGCATCTTCTTCACTTGAGCTGATTGTCTTTTAAGCAGGGTTATTCAACATGGGAAGGGCCCCTCATTCTGAGTAATACCCTGCTACCATATTTTACTCTCATAGATTAGATTGTTTGTGTTTATTTTTGTATAAATTTCATTTCTAGTTTAGTTGTTATCTTGTTGATTTGCATTCAATTTTTGTAGATCTGCAAGTTCAGTTTCAATTTAGCATATACATATTAGCACATACTTAGGAATTATTCTTTAGTTGGTGTAATAGTATTTTGTTTCTATAATTTCATTTAACATTGTTTGCTCATTCCACAATTGGATATTGAAGTGTCTCATTACCATTCCATTCATTGACATTCATTTGTAAAATTATTCTTGGAAATTCAATAAAACACTATACAAGAAATTGTTATAATACCATTGCACCATCTTCTTATAATCTGATTTCTTTTACTGTTTATGAGAAATTGTCAAATCTGCAATTCGAGTGAACGTAAAAGAGTGCATTTCTCATTGTCCAATCTTGTCATTAATCATATATCCATTCTTCTTTCATGCATTTTCTGTAGAGCACTCTTATTTTTGTTGACACTTGTAACAATTTGAAGAATTGTTCTTGAGATCCAATTTTAGATTAATTTTTCTTATTGGTCATTATTAGTTTGCTTTCATTGTGATTTGGCTTTCCCATAATTTAATTTCTATTGAAAATTTCATTTATGTTTGATTGCTTCTTTTATTGCATTTAAGTGTGGATCCGCTATAGGAAATAATCATTGAAGGAGAGAAAAATTAAGTAAGCTACTCACGATTAATCACACTAACATCACCCTGAGTGCGTGAAAGACTGTGATCTAAACCTTTATAGCAGTAAGTTATTCGTACATCCCAGTGATGAATCCTTAGTGTTAAATTTCTACAGTGTGGGTTTGAAGATTGTTTTGTTGACTTTATATTAGGCTAGACTAGGCTCTAATCTTGCGTTTCCTATGCCTGCACCTTGAAGCTTACGAGCCTCGGTTGATAATTAAACGTGGAAATTAATAGTGCATATATTTAGCCCCAAAATTATTCATTCAAGTGTTGAGTATGTGTTATATTCTGCCTCAAGAAACATGACACCTACCTTGAGAAACGTGTCATATATTTAGGTGGTTTTTTCAGCACATGGTTTTTGCTGATGGTTTTCTATTTCTGGTTAAGGAATTAGGGTTTTAGACTAATCCAGGTCATTGGGATAGGGTTTGGGATGTCTCTGGATCCTATATGTATATTGTATTGTAAACAATGTAACACAATGAATGAATATAATATATGTTGGTTTTCTCGGTTTGGGTTTCCAAGGGAAAACTCTATGTGTAATGTTTGTATTTGCCATTTTATCTTTTCTGTTCTTTTTTGAATATCTATTTACAGTAGACATTGTACAAGGTTAGAATTTGCATCAAGTTAGTTTGAATGAAAGAGTTACTAAAACCCACTGAAATCATATGTCCCACAAATATGTTGTTCGGATCAAAACCTTTGATCTTTTCAGTGTAATTTAAATTCACATTGTTCAAATGATTTGCAAATTCATCAATTTTAGTTATATTTCTGAACATGACTCTCCAATCTTCCATGGTAGGGGAATAAATTGTTTTTTCCTTTTTTCATGGAATAAATGTATCCAGAAGTTATATTTCCTTTCCACCTCTGTAATAAACAGTTTGTCGGATACATGATACAGGAGCAAAAAAGGATTCTCTTTCAAGAAAAATATATGTATGACACTGTGATTCTCTATTTGTTTTGTTGTTCATTTTTTCTCTAAAAATCTGGTAGATTGGTCAAATATCCTTGAATTTTTTTCACCCAACGATAGCCTTTTTAAGACTAAAACAAAATTATTATAAACTTCATAGAAAACTAGAGGGGTCTTGTGTCTCCATAGTGCCTGGTACCAAAAGGTAATTGGATATGTTTCACAATTCACCGTCTTACTTATCGTTAAGTTTGGGAATTGACAACAATGCACAATAGAAAATATCATATAAGAGGCCAAAAATAATTTTTTGTCCTTTATATAGTGTGATAATTGGGATGAGATTTCGATAGAAATGATTTTTCCCCAATAAAAAATGGCCTATTCTTTCACTGTAAAATACATAATATATAAAATCATGCGAGAGATAGAAGCAGTTCTTTCTTGACCTGTCAACCTATTAAATAGTCACGCAATTTCTCGATAATGGTTTTTAAAAGACTCAAATTGGATTTTGGTTATGTCTACTGGGATATATGCAGGATTCTCCAAATATTCTAACATGAGGTCAAGATCATTGTTATATTTCTTCAATAATTCTTTGCAATCTTCACCTTTGAAAGTAAGAGTCAGCTTTGGCAGATTTAACATCTTGCAAAAAACTTGAGGTGAAAGAGAAATCGGAAAATGATCATGGATTTGTATAATGCTTTGACTTGGAACATACTTGTCCACACACCATGAAACAAGTTCTTTACAACCAAAAAACTCAGGAAGACACCCAGCACAAGGGATTCCAGATACCCAAATTACATATTTCTATGCAAGAGTAGAGGAATATTATGAATATGTTCTTGAACACTGGAAGTTCTAGTCTTCACGACCAAATATATTCAAAGTATCATCGTAAAATTGTTGTCTATTTGATCGTGTCATAGGTTGATGAGACTATTTCTTCAGCTTGATAATAACCTCAAATAAATATTTTTGGAGAGATAATGATAATTTAATCCTTTGGAAAATGAAAATTTAATGAATTTTAATGAGTAATTCCTTGAGCCTTTTTCCATTAATGAGGATTCTTTTGGATCCTGCACAACATTTGTTAGCATTAAAAAACACTTAATGCATATTGGAAAAAGCAACAAAATGGTGGGGATGGATGAGAGAGAGTATGAAAATAAAATTTTTCATGAACCTGGGAACCCACGAACCCATGGTTATGGATGATAAAAAATATACTAAGTGTAGAAAGGTAGTCGGTTGGACTTGCATGCAAAAGGAAAAAAATGCTTTGGATCTCAGCACCCACGACAAAGATGATGGTCAAAATGTAGATCATGGAACCTCGGGTGCAAAGTGAGGGTCATAGAACTTGGAGGATGAGGGCTTGAACCTGCAAACCAACGCAATTGAAAAATGGCTAAGTTTAGTAGTGGACTTATGACATGAGAAAGTGGATGGAGATGAAGATACGCCAACCCGTGAACCCTCCGATCACTAAAATATGACTAAGTATAGTAACCAGAAAGAAAGAAAAGAAAGGAAAAAATAAAAAGGGAAATAAGGGGAGGTGTAGAAGAGGGAAAATAAATAGAGAAAAGAAGTTGGGAAGATAGAATATGGAAGGAAAACAAGGATGCGTGAAATGATCTCAATAGAAGTGTATTTAAAGTCTTGAACAAATCCATTTTAAAATGTCTCAAACAACATGGTGTTTGGCCAACTTGGATAAGCTCAATAAAGATATATATCTCAAATGTCGGTTTTCCTAGTAAACTATTTCTAGGGTAAATATTAGCTTTATGTGGTTGTTTGTATTTCTATGTGCATGGATTTTGTGTTGTATTTATTATTTCTCTCTCAGTTTTTTTAACATGCAGTATCATAGCATGGGTTGACCTGGACTCTCTTAAAAAGAAGAATGGTTCATTGGTATATAAATCATGGTAAAATGGCACATGGAAATGCATTATAAGAATTAATGTGAATCATTGGCAAAAGCACACTGTGCAAGAAGTACTCAATTAAGAAGTGATTGATTCGGCTAAAAGTATTTGGATCTATAGGGATGCTAGTAATGAAGTTGGTTGGTGTTTCATAGTATCATGTGCTCTGGCATACAATTGTAAAATTATTATTTTTATGGATTTGATTTTTTATCACATGTAAAATGGGCATATCATTGTAAGAACTATTTAGGAATGTTTACCATTGGTTTGAATGTTCACTGGTGTAAAGTCTAGAAGTAGACTTAAGTGATAGAGTGGGGCATGATGTATTATTGGAAACCCAGTAAATAAACTTTGAGGGGGGGGTAGGTGAATATCCCAAGTCAAGTTTAAAGGGGGGGATGTTGGGTTAATCTTGACTCAGTCATAGAGTAGATAAGATAAACTTGATATGGTCAATGATGGATTTACCATTGTTGGTTTCCGGGCCCATGGTATTGGGTAACCCATGGTAAAGGCTTGAAGAAATCCATTGTAAAATTCCTCAATTGGTCGGTTTGGCCAAGGTTATTAGTATATATCTATGGAGGTGTTAGTTCTCCTGGTTAAGGGTTTCCAGGATAAATATTGGCTCTATGTGCATGCATTTTTTGTTGTCATGTTGGGTTAATCATGACTCGGACATAGAATAGATAAGATAAACTTTATATGGTCAAGATGGGATTACCGTTGGTGGTTTACAAGCCCATGGTATTGGGTAACCCATGGTATTTTCCCATGGGATTAAAAATGATGAATCCTATTTAAAGTCTTGAAGAAATCCATCATAAGATTCCTCAAGTGTCCTGGTGTTTGATGAAATTAGATGAGGCCAATAAAGATATATATCTCGAGTGTTAGTTTTCCCAGTAAATGGTTTCCAAGGTAAATATTGGCTTTATGTTCTTATTGGTATTCTATGTGTGTGGATTTTGTGTTGTATTTAATATTTCTCTCTTAGATTTTAACATGTGGTATCAGAGATAAGAAGACCTAGACTCTCTCATGAGAGTGGTATGATGTTGGGAGCATGGGAGACAAAAAATAAAGAATGGTTCATAGGTATATGAATCGTAGTAAAATAGCACACGAAAATGCATTACAAGGATTAATGTGAAGCATTGGTAAAAGCACATTGAGGAAGAAGTACTCAGTTAAGGAGTTCTTGATTCGACTAATTGTATTTGGAGCAAGAGGATGTTGGTGATGAAGTTGGTTGGTGTTTCTTAATACCACGTGCTCCGGCATACAATTGTAAATTATTATTTTTATTTAGTTGATTTTGTATCACATGTAAAATGGGCATATGGTTGTAATATACGCATTTAGACATGTGTACCCTTGGTTTGAAATTTCACCGGTGTAAAGTATATATGTAGACTCAGGTGATAGAAGGGGGGAATGTTGTATCCTCAAAATCCCAGTGAATAAACTTTGAGGGGGGGTAGGTGAATATCTCAAGTCAATTTTAAAGGGGGGAGTGTTGGGTTAATATTGACACAATCATAGAGTAGATAAGATAACCTTAATATGATCAATGATGGGCTTACCATTGGTGGTTTATGGGCCCATGGTATTGGGTAACCCATGGTATTTTCTTGTGGGATTATATGTGGTGAAGCCTATTTAAAAGCTTGAAGAAATCCATTGTAAGATGCCTCAAGCAGCCTCATGTTTGGTCGACTTGGATAAATCCAATAAATATATATATATCTTGAGTGTTGGTTTTCTTGGTAAAGGGTTTTCAAGGTAAATGTTGTCTTTATGTGCTTGTTGGTATTTCTATGTGTGTGGATTTTGTGTTGTCTTTAATATTTCACTCTCAGGTTTTAACATTCTTCACAAATGATCATGTTGAGGAAATCCCTTCCCATTTATTTCACATGGGAGTATTGAATTTAATGGAAAGGGTGAAATATCAATAGTTTTCTCACAAGTTTCATTTCTTTCCAAACATAAATTGATTAAAATAATGTGGGGGTTTGAATTGAATCTCACTTTTTTTAATATAC
>CBVK0102360644.1:0-22180 GCA_900067695.1 Picea abies
CCCAAGGAAAATAAGAATCAGAATGGGAAAAGAACCACCAAGATGAAGCTTACGAGGAAAAAGGATAGGAAGATAAGTAAGAAGAAGGTCAATATTGATAAGTTACAACAGGTTTCAAAGGGTACCCCGCAGAAAGAAAATTTATAGAATTGGAGCTTCGTCGGGATATCAGAACATCGACATATGCCACTTTGCTATGGTGAAGCAATATAGCCGTTGGAAGCCGATATATCCGTTCGACTGCTGCTTTGAATCATTGGGAAATAATTTATGGTTCGCCACCAGACCGTTGGACCGCGCCATAATGGACAGAAGAAGAGTTAATGAGGATCATAACCATTGCAATTAAATCGTTGCCAATATTGCCTATTTATCTCATCACGACACGAATGAAGAACACTTTTTCCAACTGAGAATTTGAAGTCCGCAGACTAGCAATTGCATACAGTGTTCATTACGCTCTTGCTGTTCACTCTAGTGTAGTGTCTAAGACCGTCGTGAACCCAATTATATTATCCTGAGCACGTATGTCCGACGATCTTACTACTACTGAAGAATCCGTAACATAAGTTCTCCTTGAGCTAAGAATTGAGAGAGTCATTTCAGAGTGAGGGTTATCTACAGGATTACAGGCATCATCCACGAGAGAACTGACAACCTCTCCATCCACTACTCATGCTGGTCCATCCCAACCAGCCAATGAGAAATGTACTAAGCATAGATATGACCTCACCAATGCCAAGATGATTCCAAGCATTCTATGACCTCACCAATGCCAAGATGATTCCAAGCATTCTACCTGCCTATCTACCCCCTCTGAGAAGTGCCATCAATCGTGACAGTGTACCCCAAGAGTTCGAATATGCTGTGATCACTGCGTACCTTCCAAAAGGGGTGCATGCAGTTCACACTGACTAGGATAAGCCGACAACAGTGAAATTTAGTGAATTCAACCTTGGAGACCATAAATCTTACAACATGTTGGCCCCGTATAAGTACTTGACCAGGACCAAAGGAAAAAATTAAAATATTATCCTGCAGCCATGGACCCAAAACCTCGTGCAGTCCAGACTGCTTAATGTGATGAATATCTCTCACTTCGTCCGACACCAGAAAGTAAACACATGCATGAAATTGTTGTTGTCCTGCTACCACAGAGGTCACTTATGGTTGAACCATTGCATCACTGTGGATCAGACCTTGATCAATAGGATCACAGGGATGAGCATGTAGGGCCCTGACCTACATGAGTTTTACCCTGGAAAGACCTCAGAATGAGCATTAGCCCAACGAATTAAAGAATCTTATGGATATGTAGGGAAGGGTACACGAGGTTACAAGGTAGCCTCTATTCAGAGCGATGCAGTGCGCCTCGCATGTCAGCTGATCGTAGGCAAGATAGTTCACAAGAACCAGCCCATCCAAGTAATTGGATTCGCTGTTGACCTCATCGAGAAGTGTGCAGAAGGAATACAGATGAATTGGGTGCAATACCTCGTGAACCAACTAGAGATTGATTGTAGAGGAGTGCAGGACCAAGGATATGAGTTCCACTTCAGTTGGATTCTCATATTGATAGCTTTCATTGCATGGGAGATGCCGAAAGGTGCGACCTTCCTGGACATCGATCTATTTGAACCTTTAGCTATGAAGTTCAGTACCTTGTGGTACTCGAGTGAGATGAACAAGCAGTGGCAATCCAATGTCGTCTTACACGCCTACTACAATCAATTGAAGATCGCAATCCAGTCTACATCGCACATCACTCCAAACACCCTCTACAGGTTTCGACCCTTGATGAAGTTTAGTACAGACAGGCACTTTGTATACATCATAGTGCACGCTAACGAGAAAAAGCAACAATTACAATCCTACTATAAGTTAACAAAAGAAGACTTGGAAGAAATCACCAAGGAGTGGTTGACAGACCTCCTCATCTCAGCAGACCCCACAAATATTTCTGAGATAGACAGTCCAGAACTTGTGCATGATACCCATGGACCAAGAAAGACCAAGGAAGATGAAGAAGTTCAAGATGTAAACAGTGCTTCTACGAATACCACTTCGATCTCACCTACATAGGGAGGTGATGGTGGAGAGCCAGGTAACACAGAGGTCGAGAAAAATAAAGGCGAAGTTACACCACCTAGAGGGGTGGAGGATTCCTCCAAGAAAAGGAAGGTTACCCCACCAAAGCCTTTGCCTAGGAAGAAAGCTAAGGCAACCAGAACCAAGTTTGAGACTATTCTCACTACATATGACTTCAACTTCATAATCGCTACACTGAATGACACTTCACTAGAGATAGAAGAAAAGAAGGATGCCAAGCAGGAGGAAGTGTTCAATCATATCAGGGACGAGCTTCAAGGAGTACAACAAGCAATACAGTCTAGCCGTGTAGTTTCCACTGTGATCTCACCCCCTACCATCAAGAACACCGGACTTAGGTGATGAGCTAGCCCAGCTACATCATATTGTTGATACAGTCGAAGCTTGGCTGCGATGATCTCAAGAAGAGACAACAGAAGCCACCTAGGCTTTAGTGCAAGTAAAGAAAGACCTTGAGGACCACAAAAGTACTGTAGAAAAGGAAAATCTCGCTCTACAAGAAAAATGGGTTGAAGAGAAAGTAGCGCTACAGAAAAACAAAGAACAATTGCTCATAGAGCAACTCGAAGTATGAGAAAGGGTTCACATCGCACTTCGCTTTGTGATAGTCATAGAAGTGAAAACTAAGGAATGAGTCCCACAACAGGTGGCACAACTTGAAGAAGTAATCCAACAGCTTCAGCAGCACATCGTAGATCTGGAACTTCGTACCGTACCCGAGACTCCTCAAGAAATCATATACCTAAGAGAGGCAACTGCTCACAACGCAGTTGGAAGAATGAAAGCCCTTTCCTTAGAGTGCAAGTAGTTGAGCTCCAGGAGCGCTCAAACATATGAAAACCTTACATAAAATCCAGAGTTACAGGCATTGGAGTCGCATCTCCAAGAAGCAAAGTAGCACGCAGATATGCTATAGGCATAGTTGAAGGCCTTAACACCAGTTGAAAGAATGAAGAGGTTTCCAGAACATCACATGACCCAAAAATAGATCCACATGATCTAGACCAAAGTGATGGAAGTTTCTCAATGACTTCAACCAATGCAAAAGAAGGCATTCACCGAAGTTGAAAGCCAAGGAGTAGAGCTTGAACAGGTCATCATCACAGCAGAACAATGCCTAGAAGGGCCAACCAATGACGCACTCATCCAAGAGTTCACTGAGAAAGAGGTAGTAGAATTGTTTCAGCACCTAGAGCCAAGATCGAGGCATTCGAGGCAGAATTTCTCAGACCAGAGTGACTCAGGATGCGTCACATGTGAGTGTTGGGGGCATGTTGGCCCTTGACCAAGTTTTGGAGTTACTTGGTCATGTTTGATCATTTTTGGGACTTTGACAGCCTATTGAAGATGGAGCACCAGAAGAAGCAAATATCATGGGATCTTGGCCCACTTTTGGGCCCATTTTTTGTTGTGGTAATATGTAATGGGAAATGGATGTCAGCCTGTGCATTCACCCATGCTTAGGTCCACTTTTTTAAATGTATAAATAAACGTCTAGGCATATAGTAGAGTATCTATTGTATCTATGTGATATAGGCTATGTGCCAAGTGGAATCTATGTGATTGAGGTGTTGTGCATTCTATAGCCTTGTAGAGCTTAGTGCAAGTCCCTGTGTGGAGATATAGAAGGATTTGTGTTGTAAGGAAAGGAAGAAGGATCTAGCGAGCTGTGTATATCTTCTTTCCTATTCACAATAGGTTTTGATGGCTCCGTGCTTGTAACCAATTGGCCGACGATAATAAAGAAGAAGAGTTGGTGGATGTAACCCTAGGGTGGGGGTGAACCACGTAAATCTGTGTGTTATGCTCTATGCTTTGACTTGATGTGTTTATCTCTGCTCTTGCTAAGTGCTTTGATATATTTAGATAGATCTACTTATGCTTTGTGCTTCATTAGATATGTATGAATAGTAGATCTGATATGTATGAAGATGCTTAGTGCTGATCTACTGGATCTGATCTATTTCATTGTTGCTATCTATGCTATCTGTGAAGTATAATAAGGGTTGAATATTGATGAATGATTAATGCTAAGTTCTCTGTAAGTGATATAATCATAGATATGTGTCCTAGCTAAGGTTGCAGACACCTGAGTCTTGCAACCACCCCTACTTATACCTCGGATGAGACCTCATCTGCTTTGCAGGTGTTGCCGAAAGGGATGGTAGTTAGAATTTTGTTGGTGCATTGTTGTAGCGTTGAACCCTGGGTCTTCCCCTGTGCCAACAGATAGACAGAAAAGTTATGTAGACAAAAAGAGGATTCCTAGAGAATTCAAAATAGGGGATCATGTGTATCTTTGAGTTAGACATAAGAAAAGCTCCTTGAATATGGGAGACTGTGCCAAGATGGAACCTCGATATTGTGGACCCTTTGAAATTTTGGATAGAGTGGGACCTGTAGCCTATAGGCTAGGTCTTCCTCCCACAGTGAAGGCACATAATGTTTTCCATGATTCATTATTAAAGAAATATGTACATGATTCTAATCATATTATTGACTGGTTTGTGATTCATGTGGAACCAGAGTGATAATTCCTGCCAGAACCTCAATGCATAATAGACATGAAGGAAACCACACTTAGGAACATAACCATTACACAAGTCAAGGTGCAATGGAAACACTTTGGCCCAAATGAGGCTACATGGGAAATGGATGATTCCATGAAACATGCATATCCATTTATGTTTACTTTTGTACATACAGAGCACATCAACCAATATAACATCGAGGACGATGTTCCTTTAAGGGGGAGGGGATTGCAATACCCCTGTTTCCCCTAGTTTATAAATATAACTATTACTAGCCAAGAGACTATTGCAGGCTAGATATGTGTGAATGTTTGATTTGATGAACCTTTGTATGAAAGGTCAATGTATGTATTTTATGTTAATAATATAAAATGGATAAGTGTTGCATAAATGCTGAAAGTAGGGGTTTAACAATATAGACCATGGATGCTATGAGAGATATGGTGAGGGGAACCATGAATGGTTGTGTTGAACCCCACCAAACTAGTACCTTACTGGATTTAATGATTCATAATAGTCCTCTGACCCAAAAATGAATTACCAGTCAGTGTGGTAGCTGGAAGATTCATCCTCAAGAGTTAATGAGGAGATGGGGTAGAGTACCCATATGTAAGACTTACATACCTAACCACAAGCTGGGGATTCAGACCCATGCAACCTTGCTGAGGAAGCCAAGAAAGAGGTAATTCATGGGTAGAGGTAAGAGAGAAAAAGAGCAGATCTGTGAAGAGAGCAGAGTTGGAAGAGAAATCTCGAGAAGAGAAAAGAGTGCTTGCATCTCTATGGTTCGAGGAAGAACTGGGAAATAATCTCGTTCTAGGCGTAAGGAGCCATTGGAAAGGTTTCCATTACAAGATGATAAATGAGGCTGACGAGTGACTATGGAAGTACTTGAGCATACCTCCTTTCTTGGTATAGAGAAAAATCGATACCAGGATTTCATGGGAAGAGGATAGTAACCTTCGTCCCTGACTGTTGCTGAGTAAGAATAAATAGTCTCTCTCATAGCATTGTGGTCTAGCTCGAGGGTGGCCAGTGGTAAATCCATCAGGAATGGTTGTGCCTATGGTTGGGTGGAAACATGTACCCCTTTTAGCAGTCACTTTAGGAACTCTGGTTTTCTGTTAAGTATCTTCATACTCTGTGTATTGAAATGGAAATGATGGTTGAATACATATATTTATCTGTCTATGAATGATTTATGTATTGAATGAATAAGGTATATGTATGTATTATCTCCCTGTGAAATCATGCTTTTGAATGGTCATCTACTTGCCTCAATTTATCATTTAAAGAGTCGTGGGATGTAAGCCTACAAGAGGTTAGAGTAGGATTTATAAAAATGTTTAAGTCTTGTCAATATCTTAAATATACCCTCATGAGAATTTCTAGTTCAGACCCTATGGAAGGAGGGTGCCTGCTTCAGATTCTTCACTGTATGACCAAGGGCTCATTGCCATGTCCTTAACCCATACGGCTAAAGGAATTAGCGTGTATCCCACAAGAGATTCCAGAGGACCCATATGACCAAGGTCTGGGAATCCTACACTTGGCCCTAAATAAGTTAAGCCTTATGGTTTCAGAACTTCAGGATTTCTACGCTCTGGAGTGCTTTGATCCTACCATTTATAAATCAGTCAAACGCAACTGATAGTTACGGTTACCCACAAGGTTAACCAGTGCCTGGTGGTTTCCTTATCCGAGAGAACTAGACTTTCCCCAACATTAAACCTTGATCCATTTAGTTAATGCGAAGTAACATGAACCATTGATCTGAGAGTATTCAAGAGGCCCCTTGGCCATTGGATCCACACCGAGGTAACTTTGAAAAGTCCTGCTCTATGTGAACATGGATGATATAACATCAAACTCCTCGAATGCCGAAGTCACAAAGTGATGAGATCCATGGATCTAAGGAGCTCGTTAAGAACCCCTCTTAATCGTCCGATCCTCCAGAGGAGGGGTTTGCATACGGTACTTCGGTGAAGTCCTTCTTTAGGAGAGTGGGTTTTGCATGAAGCCAAAATCCCCAAAGGATGGAGCTGTGAAGAAACAAGAACCGTATATCTATGGATCCTTTGGGGTCTTCCCTCGCCGTTGGATTTATGCCAAGGTCATCTTGACGTCATTGACCACTCTAGGAGCAAGGAGGGAGTCACACTACGAATTCCCCGAATGTCGAAGTTATAAATTAACGAAGGTCATAGATATAAGGGTTATGTAGACACATTGCGACTGTAAGATCAAAGTACTTGAAAGGTGATCATTCCAGGGTGACGTGGTATTCTGACATCACCCAGGGTGGCGTGGACCCATGTTTGACGTGCCATGTGTCACCTAGATATGGAAATTTCATTGACCCTACATGCCTATTAATATGTGACACATGTCACCCATTGTAGGGGCCACATGTTCTCTCTTCCTTTCCGCGTGTTATTTCTGTAAATTACTTGTTTGGTCCATGTGGTGTTAGGAGTATTCGGGACTCACCTATATTCATCGTCACATCTAGTACGTCACCTCATGTGAGAGTGGAATCTTCGAAAGTTTAGGACTTTGAGACACCAGGGGTTTGGGATGTAGCATCGGGGGAAGGGTGAAGGGCTTGAAGGATGAAGCCACATGGCGATATTTTGGGATCCTTCAGGAATTCGGGATTCTAGAGGACATGCATGCAGAAAAGAAAAGGGATGTTTAGTACCAAAGTGTCGAATGCCGAAGTCTCCCCTAGATGTGTTTTATATGAGGATTAAGTCTCACCGTTGGTTTGGACGGTGGATGGACCATCCCTACGGGAGGTAGGAACTTGGAAATGGTATGCGTGAGATAGGTCCACGAACGCCTGAAGGATGAAGCCATAAATTATAAACTAGAGGTTAGATTAGATTCTAGTAACAGTCTTTAGAAAGCTATGGGCAAGTAGCAGAGGATGGATAATATCGAAGAGATGATTCAAGATGATTAAAGTAAGAAAAAATTTGATGCCCCATCCCTAGAAAGGTTACTTAGGGATCAGGCGTGTTATAGGACCGATGGAAGAAAAGTGCGAAGGATGAAAATATAGAAGGGAATGTTCAGGCCATAGAATCCTACAAAGGTGGAGATTGAAATATGGTTGAGAAAAAAGGAACTTGATTTTGCACAGAAGGCCAACATAAACCCTAAGTTGACATCGCACAAATATCTCGACAAATACGTGTTTAGCTACTTGCATGAGGTATTTTTCTATGATTTCCCACATTTGTTGTGGGAGTGGTTATTGAGGTTAAAGGACAACCACCCTATGAATCAGATCAAACATCTAGAGTGGAATCCTTTGGAGATTGCGCAATTACAACAAGTTAATAACAAATTCACACGCGTAATAGATTTTCGGTTAGACAATATTGTTGCAGGGTTTATCATCAAATTTGCAGTAGATACCGCGAATTCCTACACTGTGACAGAGCAAAAGTTTATGAAGGAACCCAGAGGTAGGTACATCAGATCACTGTATACTTCAATCAATATTTTATTGTATGACAAAGGTGTGATGACCATGGAATTAAACAACTAAACTTCCCTGCATGCATGGGGGAAGGGGGGAAGCACTGACATGAGGTTGAGATATGGATAGGGAGATGGATAAAGGAAAGAAGAAGGAGGCCATGGAACCAATCATGATGGAACAGGAACAAATAAATAAAATAATTGCAAAGGATAGAAATATGCGCAACGAAATACCTTACTAATATAAGATGAATAATAAGATGAGAGCCATAGTTGAAATATAGGGCTTGGTGAGCGATGAAGAAGAGGTGGAGGATATCTGGGCTATGGAGAAGATTGAGGAAATACTGCACACAACATACGAAAGGAAAAAAAGAGGTCCAGGGTTAGGAACATAAGGCATAATTCCAATCTATATAATCATTAGTGTGGAACCTACAACCCCATGTTTGACTAATACACCTAAAAGAACACCAACGTTTAGACAACCAAATTTTAGTGGAAGAAGAGAACCAAGATAGGGGTCCAATCAAGGAAAATCAACTGGGGGATCAAATTCAGGAAGTAACACTCAATTATCTACACCACGTGGAGGTAGTAGTTCAACATAGTTCAAAATAGCAGAACAAGATCCCATGATCAAATTACCAGAATTTCAGAGAGAGGCACCATAGGAAATTGAAAATAATTTATTCATATGTGAGAATATCTATAAAGCAAAGTAGATCACATATGAGGATACAAATCTCACGCAATTATCTATCACACTAAGAGACCACGCGCTGGACTAGTACATGAGGATAGATGTAAATACTCCACAGGTAATGCCAAAGACTATAGTAGATGTGAAGAAACTACTGGTAAATGAGTTTTAGAAGCCAAACTCAGAAGAAAAGTACATGAATGAAATGATTGAAATTAGGAAGAAATCAGGTGAGTCTATTTGGGAGATTGATTAGAGGTTCAAATGTTTGAAAGGTAAGATGAAATATGAAATCACTGACATGAAACATAGGCACTTATTTGTGAACTCATTGTTACCACACTTGAAGTATCCTTTGAGATAACATAAGTTACAAACTCAGGCAGAGGCTCTGCAAGCAACACTGCAACTGGAAGAGAACCGGTATCAACAGACAGATCCAACAATAGAAGAGATGAAGGAGGATTTGAATAATTTGACATTTCAACTTAAGCATAATAAGGGAAAAGAGAAAAGAGAAGCTATTTAGTGTACATTATGCAGGACAGAAGGACATCATAAGAATGAATGTCCAACTTTTGTGCAATACTTGGCAACATGGGTGACAAACCCCTTACCAATAGGAGGACCATGGTGCAAGATATATAAAATGCACGGGCATGATCTATATCATTATCCAATGATGCAGAAGTATAAGCAGGTACCAAAAGGTTAATATTGAAATTTTTGCAAATCAGTGGGTTATGATGATAAGGATTGTAGAATGATAGAATTGATGAGAGAAAGAAATTCATACACTTACAAGGTACAAATAGAGATGATGATAGGGAAAACTACACCTCAGTTTAACTAGGTTCCACCACCATACAATAATACACAACCACAATACAACAATTCATAGACGCAGTACAAAAAAACACAACCAAAATATAATCCCACACAGTATAACTAGGTACCCCAATACAACACATCGCGAGGATATCAAGGTGGATACATAGGTGGAGGATGAGGTAGAGAAGGATTTGGTTGAGGCAGATGACCAGTAGTATGCCGCAACTACCAACAACTAGGACATTATGAAAGGGATTGTCCACTTCCACCGATGACATGTATGTACTGTCGTGCAACATACCATGAAACAAAAGACTTCCAAACACTCTTGGGAAATATCCAAAAAAGGAACCAGAACAACCATAAAGTCTAGTGGATTTCTACAAAAGCTAGGAATGATGAGAAAAACATCAATATAGTCACCCGAGGAAGAGCCAATATAGGAGTTGATGCAACAAAACAAGATCCATCTCAACACCAATGGGTCAAGAAGAATATTAAGCCACAAATGTAATTGGCACAAGAAAAGAAAAGGAAACATTTAAGGAGGCCAAGAAGGATTTTATCAAGTAGAATGTTTCATCTACATCAGTTGTGCAACAAAATTAGAACCCACCAATGTATGAAATTCCATCTTCAATGGACCATACCAGTAAAGGACAACCTTTAGAGTAAGTAAGTACCATAAATACTTTTCTGAAATCTTGTGTTAAGTTATTGAATGATCCATCATCTATTAATGTCTTACAAAATTTTCTAAAAATATGCAACACAGAGGTAGAAGGGAAGCTAGAGTAGAAAAAAACAATCATCTCCATACAAGGAGAAGGACAAGCAGAGAATTCAGGCTAAATGCCAACATTGGGGATTTCAACATGTGAGATATTATATTGGATTTAGGCTCTGAAGTAAATGTCTTGCCTAAGAATACATGGCAATGTATGGGAGAACCCAAATTAGGCTATTCACCTATCCAATTGAAACTAGTAAATCAACACAGAGTATTACCAATTGGAAAGTTGAAAGGTGTGATAGTGGATTTGGATGGAGTGCGCACTATGGCATATTTTGAAGTAATAGAGATAGTATATGGCATAACACCTTACTCAACATTACTTGATTGGATTGGGCATTTGATAACTAGGCTATAATCAACTTGAAGACAAGGAAAATGAATTTTGAATTAGGTGAATATAGATTCACTGCACCATTGGATCTTTCATAAGGAGAAAGTTTTGTAGAGGCGACTTGTTTGGATCTGGAATAAATAAACCACTTGTACAGAACCACTACATGATAAGAAGACCATGTCAACCCAACTGCATATGGGGTACTTAGCTGGAGAAGCATTACATCATGTGCTTCAGACATAGACACAGGTTTGGGGAATTGGCAACAACGATTACATGAAGTCTCCACAAGAAGGTGCACAAGAATAGACTGCACAATAAGATGGGTGGGTACATAGATAAGGGAACCTCCTAGTTTTCATGTGCTAAATGACTTAGAGGAATTTTTGATAGAATATGAGGAGAAGGTTTTGGAAAATCAAAGGCTCTTAGCCCTAGATATTTCACTAAAGGAAACACATGCAAGAGGGTGGGGTGTTGTTGGAAGCCACACATGATTTTCGATATTTATCATGATCGAAAGAGACTATACCTTTCTATAGCTGCCATCACCTTCTATTTGTAAATGTTTATATTTTTGAAGCGATGATTTGGTTAAAACCTACCTTATTGCGTTTTCGTGTGAATTTAGTTTGTTTTGTTTTAGTTTTAATTCATGACTGTAAGAATGAATTTAAAAATAAAACTTGGCTTGGTTTCATAATCTTTTACCTTATAAATATCGTTTTAAAAGTCACCCATATATGATTAAAATTCAAATCTTATGAAATGGTTGATTAATCCACTATCGAAATTTTTGGTTGATTATGGTTATTATGAATTCAATGGTTCTATAGTTCATTGTTGAAATGTTTTGATGCATCAGAACCTTGGTTAATTGTTGATATTTTTCTCATGAGTTCAATTGTCATATCAGCATTCATGCAAATTAGTACAAGCACGTTGTACTTGCATTTTTGTTTCACCTTACTGGCCTGAAACATTAATGAGACTATTCATTATGCACATAGGGTTTTGTACTCTGTAGGTTTTGGCACTCATCGTGAGAGATGGCTTGAATTTTCATGAACCCTTTGATTTTCATTCTCCCTAACTCTCCTGCCCGAATTATGATAAACCCTAGATTTTGTTATTTTCATGTCATTACTTTCTGCTCAGACATGTCTTTGTTGCTCGTCCGTTGGGAACCTAAACCTAGCCCTGGTGATTTCTACTATATCCTTATCACAGTGTTCATGGCACTCGTCATTCATATCGAGCTGAACGGATGCCAAGATTTTCTATCCCATGATGACACTATTAACGACCTGAAGGCTTATGGGTGGGGTGTATTCCTCAAGAAGTTTGAAAGCTATAATCTCCAGGTTGCAAAATCGTTTGCACAAACTTTTGATGGCTTTAGAGCCAAGATTGGGGATATATAGTTGGAATTAACAGAGGATTTCATGAGCAAGGCGACAAGACTCCCATCAAAAGGTGAGAGGTGGTTTAAGAACGCTAAAATAGAAGATGTCCCATGGAGTTTATTCATGGCTTCCCATAAAACCACTTGATGTATAAAAGGTATTCCTATCGCTCCATTAAAACCTAGATGGAATAATCTCCTTTTAATTCTGAAGCAATTTGTTACGTGTGAAGGCTAACATGGGTTGTTTTTTCTGTACCACATTCGTTTTCTTATGAATTTCATAGGGTTTGAGCTGGATATGCCTTTTTACCTGTTGATGAGTCTTTACAAAATGTCCAACCGCTATAAGTGACATGGTATCAATTCGAGTCTGTTCCACCATGGACTCGTTAAAATCTTGTTGGTTTATCACTTTTCGAAAATAGGTGACAATTGGGAGACCTTTCTGATCATAAATGGCTTCACCCAGGATGATGCTATAGTCAACCCTCTTTTAAATATAAACCCTAATTCAAACAGACAAGTAACTGAAATCCAGGTTGTTAATTCAATTGATAGCCCTGAATTTATTGAATCAATCTCTGTTGTTGATGAAACCCCTCTGAATAAAGAATTTTCATGTAGGCTTTCGCCTGGAAGATCTCTGGAACAAGTAATTGTTGAATTCAAAGAAAAGGATCGCCATGTCCCTATGAACGATTCTAGTTTAAACGTTAATGATAATTCTGTTTGAATTGCGCAGAGACATAAACTTATTACCTACATATTAGTTTATTGGTATTTTATTTTAATCAGATTATCCACAAATGAAATAGGAGCAGTTGGAACTAAGATATTCCTGTTTATCCATTCTTATTTCAAATGTGTTTTATTAATATTTTTTGAGTTCTTTAGATTTTATATATTAAACAAAAAAATATAAAATGTATGTGCTTTATTTATCTACTTCATAAACATCTTTTACAAAACATTGATTTCACAAGACATCCAACAAAACTTGCAAATTGTAAATACCCTGTTCATAATCACATGCTCATATTCACGTTTTTGTTTTAACACTTGTAAAGAATTCATGCTCATAGTATTGTAGTTTCTCTTAGATTAGTTTCCTTTTTTTTGTTTTTTTATGATTTTAGTTGGCCAACAGAGCCATTAAACCCGTCAAGTCATTTCATTCCAAGCGTATTGGGTTATTTAGACAACCCTGGTCCGGATTTGACCTTCCAGTTGACGGTGTGTCACTTACGCCCGTCAAAAAATGGTGCTAGAAGGAGGGCCTAAATTAAATTGATGGCATGTGGAGGTCTCAAGACTCCTCCCCCACACACTCGCACTCCTGTCATAACACGTAGTCTCTCAGACAATAACATTACACTTGAAACAAAAACTACCTCAAACAATAACCCTGAGATTCATGTTGAACCAATGACACCAGTTCCTCAAGGAGCTGACATCCAAGAAATTGTTTTTCAGCCACTCATAAGAACACATAGTGCCTTAGACTATATCAGATAACCTGGTAGGCCACTTAATCAGCCCCTTGATTTCTCGGATATCCAAGAACAACTTCAAAACATTGGTTTGCTCCAAAACCCTTTAGGTGGAAATACCACCAATCCTACTGTAACACTCATTCCTGGAGCACGAGGACCCGATATTCCACCATCTCCACCGGATTCTTCTCCATCCTCTTCAGGAGGAGAGTCTTTAGATGAAGGAAGATCTTCGTAAGAACCATCTCAACCTTTGACACCACCAACTCCCATGGAAAACCAAAATAAACATTTCAGACCTTGGCTCAATCAAGATGTCGTGGTTGTACCTAGAGCCCAACACCCATTACCGAAACATCCAGAGAAATGGTTGCCCAAATTTGACCCAGATTCAAAGCAATCTGCTGAGGATCACATCAAAAAAATTATGTTTTCCATTAGACTCCGAAGTGTTCAACACGAGGATGTAGTATGTAGATTATTTTCTTATATGTTTGAGGGAAATGCCTCCATATGGTATTTTTCTCAGCAGCCCCAAACCATCGTCTCTTGGGACAAGTTTGAAACTTGTTTCTTGGAAAAATTCAGAGATGATAAATCTCTAGAAGTCTTGGTTATGGAACTCTCCAGCTTAAAAATGAATCCTACGGAAAAAGTGAAAGACTTTAACCAAATATTTTTGACGTTAAAAAACAAAATCCTTGCAGATTCGATGTCTGCAGAAAGTCTAATTGTTGCATATTATGCTAAAGCCTTGCACAATAACATAGCCATATGGGTCAAAAGATATAAAAATAACATGTTGTTAGAAGCCTTTGAGGAGACAAGTCAAATTGAGAAAGATGTATTGAGATTAAAACACAATCTAAGTAGTGAAGCCGAAACGACCTCATCTTCTAAGAAGAAAGTAGAAATTCTCACTAGGCCACCTCAACTTTAGAATCAACAAGAAAATTTAGATTTAGAAATCTTGCATAAATCTTTCCAAACATTGTCCAATCAAGTCGTTGACTTGAAGAGATCAGTCGAGGAGGCATCCACAAACAAAGGAAGTTTCAAACCTCCTTTTAGAAAATATTTTCCCCCTAACCGACCAAACCCGACCACATAAGGCCTAAATTTCAAAAGTTTACAGTATGCTTTGCAAACCATCTTAGAAGCACATGATAAATCTGCTTCTCTTCCTCCTAAAAGTTCTAACGATATAGTTGGAGAGGAGGTACCAGAAGAAGAGGATTCATCTCCTCCTGTTTTTGGTCACTTATCGGATAGTATTTTCCAAGCAAACTTCGAGATTGTCCACCCCTACAACACAAGAAGAAAAACCCAAAACAAACCCCCTTTTGAAGCAAGTAAAAATGTGTTTCCAAAACAATCAAAACAGGATAAAATTAAACAAATCTTGATATCCCTAGTTTTAGAATACGATTTAATTGAAGATCTGAAAAAATTGAGGGCTAATATTTCTATTTTTGAGCTGCTGAAATTTCCCCTTATTTTGCAAAAAATGCTTCAAAGTATCGCTAAAAACAGTGAAAAGAATGATCCTAGCAGAAAAAAATCAGCATAAATTGATTTAAATACAGCCAAAAGGGTCCCAACTAATAAAACATATGAACCTCCAGATAAAAGGGACTTAGCAGAAAAAATTGTAGCAAATGTAGATAAAATTGTTTTAGGGACAACAACTAAAAATCAACAGAATTATGTTGTTAATGCTCGAAAAAATGTCCCACCTTTTTGTTAACCTTTGAAATTTTTAATAGGAATGTACATAATTGCATGGTTGATTTCGAAGCATCATCAAACATGATGCCTCTATTTGTATGCCAAAAAATTAATGCAGAAGTTAAACCTTCTGATCTCAAAATCATTCAACTAGATTGAACAAACGTTAAAGTAATTGGCGAGCTTAAGAATGTACTGATTACATTATCGTCCAATCTTAAGGTTCATTAGATCATTGTTGATATCCTTGAAGTTTATGGCTTTTTTTTAAGCAGGGATTGGTTAGAACAATTGAACGATTACTTTGCCACATATTGGTCTCATTTGTGGCTGCCTGAAAATGGGCAGCCCAACAAAATCAGGATAAACAAAGAACATTATATTAAGCATACTGTAACAAATCTGAATGATACAAATGAACCTTTCATTACATCTGCTAATTCATTTTAAACACGGCGAATGAATACCTTCTTCGATAATTTCATGACCAAAATCTCTCCCATCACTGATATTGTGTAGCAATATGAAGTTGTAACTTGTACTCAGACATCCTCTTTACCAAGTATGCCAAGTACTTCTGATGACGCACAAATATGGTCCTTATATTTTGACAGATCCAAATCCAAAGAAGGAGCAGGTGCTGGTTGTGTACTCATCGATCCTATAGGTAATAAGACTTTTATTGCTTGCCAGTTAGAGTTCGAATGTACTAATAACATGACCGAGTAGGAAGCACTTCTACAAGGACTTAATAAAGCTTTGGATATGAACATGCATAATTTGATAGTATTTGGTGATTCAGAATTCGTGGTTAAGCAGGTAAGAAACACCATACATTGCTTATCACCACATATGAAAAGATACCAAACAAAGGTATGGAGTCTAATGCATAAATTTTCAGCATTCAACATAAATTCCATTCCTAGATTGAGTAATTCAAAAGATTATTTATTGGCCAATGTTGCTTCTAAACTATTGCCCGTTGAAGGTCTTTCCCCTAATGCATTTTCAATTGAATTGTTGTTCAGGCCATCGGTCCCAGATAACATTACAAATTGGAGAGTATTCGATGATGACTACAAGATTATCAACTTCATGCATATGGAATACACCTTCCAAGATGCAGTCATTGATGAAGGTACTCACGATGAGAACCTCGAAAATTTCATGGTAATATCTGATCCTCGATCTCCTGAATCGAAATCCTAGTTGGTAAACTCTATCCCCAGATCTGTCATAAGACGAGAGAAATTTTATGACTTGCATGATAAATTTAGAGGGACAATAAATTGTAAAACTAACAGTTCTTCTTTGATTTATGAAACAGTTAATTTAGGAAGAAAGGATAATCTTCAAAATATTAATCTAGGAAAGGGATGTTTCGAGCAAGAAAGATCTTCTTTTATAAATCTATTTAAATAATTTAAAGATGTTTTTTCTTGGACATATGATGACTTGAAAACATTTGACCCTAACATCATACAACATATTATCCCTATGAAACCCTAGACTCAGCCTTTTCAATAGAAATTGAGGAAGATGCATCCTAAATTGGAACCCACTGTTAAAAAAGAACTATACAAATTATTAACTGCAAAGATAATTTTCCCAGTTAGGCACACACAATGGGTGTCTAATTTAGTCCCTGTAAGGAAGAAAAGTGGTGAAATTCAACTCTGTGTTGATTTTCAGAACTTAAACCGAACATCTGATAAAGACAACTACCATGTTCCTCCATTGGAACAAATCCTACAACAAGTGTCTGGCTCCAAAAGACTATCTCTGCTAGATGGTTTTTCAAGATACAACAAGGTCCTCATGTTCCCCTTAGATCAACTTAAAACGACCTTTCGCACCCCATGGAGCACTTATGCCTACAGGAAAATGCATTTTGGGCGGATAAATATCAGTGCCACTTTTCAGAGAGCAATGGATATTGCTTTCCATGGCCTCATTAACTAGTGATTCGTGGTCTACCTTGATGATGCCACTGTCTTCTCTAAAAAAAAGAAAGATCACTTGTCTCACCTCAGGGTTGTCCTGGAACGATGTCACAAGTTCGACATATCTCTCAACCCTTAGAAATCGTTCTTTGCAATGGAGAAAGGTAAACTTATTGGATTTATAGTGTCTAAGGATGGAATTATTATTAACCCTGAAAGAACCCAATCTATTGCTAAACTCCCCCCTCCTTCTTCCAAAAAATCCATGCAGTCCTTTTTGGGTAAGATTAATTTCATCAGAAAGTTTGTCCCAAGTTTCTTGGAAATGGTAAGACCATTACAGAATTTAATTAAAAAGGATGTTTTGTATCATTGGGGACCACAAGAAAGTCAGGCTTTCGACTCAATTAGGAAAAAAATAATAGAATCCCCTTCCTTGACGAGTCCCGATTTTTCTCAAGATTTCACTCTTTACACCTTTGCTTCTGACCGATCTTATGTTGTTGTACTTACGTAGAAAAATGATGAAAGAAATGAAATACCCATTGCCTTCATGAGATCATCTTTTAAAGGAGAAGATATTAATTATCTAGCACTAGATCAACATGCATATGTTGTTTTCAAAGCAGTGAAACATTTTTGGTCTTACCTTTTGAAATCCATAACCAAGTTTATTGTTCTTTATCCTGCTGTGAGAAACCCGTTAGTACAAAAAGATATGGGTGAGAAAAGGGAAAATTGGATGACTTTGTTACAGGAATATGACCTTGAAATAACTCCTACACAAATTATTAGAGGTCGAGGCTTGTGTAAACTAGTGGCCGATTCAGTTGAAGAACAAGAAAGTCAAATGGACACCTCAATTGTATATCAACACAACCAAAAACAGATTAGTTGTGCACAAGTTTCACCCAATTATTGGTATGAGAACATTAGATTTTATTTGACACATGGATCTGCTCCTTGCAATATTTATCCTAAAAACAAAAGAGCACTTAGGCTTAAATCTGCATCTTTCCAGTTAATAAATGATGTATTTTTTTGAAAGAACTTTGATGGTGTTCTTATGCGTTGTTTAGAGAAGGAAGAGGCAGAACAAGTACTATCTGAAATTCATGCAGGTGAAGCCGGTGGTCACTTCGGTGGAGATACCACTGCCCACAAACTGCTGAGAGTTGGGTACTATTGGCCTACCTTGTTTAAATATGCCCATGCATTGTGTCATAAATGCATAATATGCCAAAAGGCTGCAGGACGGGTGAAAAAGGCAACATTCCTTTTGCAGCCTGTCACTGTAGATGCCCCTTTTCAGTAATGGGGCCTTGACATCATAGAACCAATTAATCCCTCTTCTTCACAATAGCACAAGTATATCCTTACAACAACGGATTATTTTACTAGATGGTTCGAAGTTGTACCTTTAAAAGTAGTGAACACAAATCATGTAGCATATTTCCTGAACTCTCATATCATCACTTTATTCGACATTCCTGAATGTTTGGTTTTTGATAACGCCTCTTACTTTTCATCCCTTGATATGAACATTTTTTCTCTAGAAAAAGGGATTAAACTGAAGTATTCTGCAAGCTACTATCCTCAAGGAAATGACCTAGAAGAATCAACAAACATAAATTTAGTCAAGATTATTAAAAGAACAGTCTCATAAGAACTCACACAATGCACTGTATAATGCACTTTGGGATGATAGGGTAACCCCAAAAACCTCTGTTGGCAATTCCCCTTTCTTCCTCGTCTACAGAAGTGAAGCAATTCTCCCTTTGCATGTTTTACTTCCTCCTCTGCAATTGTCGCATAAATTTCAAGAAGAGGAGTGCCCTCCTCTAGAAATTCGAATAAATGCCTTATTAAAACTGGAGGAAGCAAGAACACAAGCAAAGCAGAAACTGGATCAACATCAACAAATTGTAAAAAAATGGTTTGATTCAAATTCTTCTTCAGATAGTAATTTCGAAGTCGGAGAGTTGGTTCTCAAGTGGGACAAAGCTAATGAGGGAAAGAGGGAACACACCAAGTTCCAGAATTTGTGGCTGGGACCATTTGTAATTTCTGAAAAATTGGGTCCTAGCTCTTTCCATCTCCATAATTTGGAGGAACGACCAAACACTTTCCTAGTGAATGGCCAGGCTCTCAAGAGGTATTTCACCCGATGATTTCCGTTCTGCTCTTTTGTAAATATTTTTTAATTTTCTTTTCTATTTTTTATTTTGGTTCTTTTCATTTTTCTTGGTTTTGATGTGTTTTCTGAATAATTTTGTCTAAGTCACCGTCTCATTTGTGGAAGGGGAATTAGAATTTTCATTCATTAGCAGTAGTTGATTACTTTCCAAGCACCTGAGCAGTAAGTGTTAAAACTCAGATCAACAGAAGTGGTTTTCTGTTCAAATCAATGTTTCTGGCTTCTCATTGAAATTACAAGTAGACGTGATTGTCATTAATAAACTTCTAACGTTGTCCTTGTTTTGAGAAAAACAACTCAACTGTACCTTCCCGTCCCTGAGATGATTTCCTAATTGAAATCTAAGTGTCCAAATCACGATGAAGGTCATCAAAACAGAAGAATAATTGGTAAAAGATAAAAAATTTCATTCCAAGCTACAAGACTTTCAGTATCACCCTGCCCTCTTGAATATTATTAAATTCTACAAACTATAAACAAATTCTAGAGGGTTGAAAGCACAGTAATGTGTGGGAAGTGTATGTAAACCTGTCGGGATGTTGAATAGGTCTGTTGGCAGTAGGTAAATGCATTCATGATACCAAGGTAACTTTGTCAGGGTACTGAACAAGCCTATTGGCAGCGAAGCAATGTTGGGTTTTAAGAAGATCCTCAAGTCTGTTTTCAATTTGATCAAAGTGAAAAGATGTCTCATATCATAAATGGATGACTCTTGGAAAGGATAGAGGTACTAGAGTGGGTCAAATGACATCCCTGCCGAGGCTATGGATGCCTGCTGGTAGCAGTGGCCCTGCCAATAGTATTGAAGTCAACTGCATAAAAAATTGCTACACTCATAATCTAAGCCAGATACCAGATGACATTTTTTTAGACAGAAATACATCTGATGATTTTTTGAGTTATGATCAATATGCTTGACGTGTTGTTAACTATTTTTAAAAAATTCATTGCATCTGATTCACCCTAACATGAGTTTTTTGGTGATGCATAGATAACTGCTTCGCCCAGTACATCACCATTTTTGGCAACCACACATGATTTTCGATACTTATCATGATCGAAAGAGACTATAACTTTCTGTAGCTTCCATCACTTTCTATTTGTAAATGTTTATATTTCTGAGTTTTTGAAGCGATGATTGGGTTAAAACCTACCTTATTGAGTTTTCGTGCGCATTTTCGTTTGTTTTGTTTTATTTTTAATTCATGACTGTAAGCATGAATTTAAACATAAAACTTGGCTTGGTTTCATAATATTTTACCTTATAAATATCATTTTAAAAGTCACCCATATATGATTAAAATTCAAATCTTATGAAATGGTTGATTAATACACTACCGAAATTTTTGGTTGATTATGGTTATTATGAATTCAATGGTTCTATAGTTCACTGTTTAAATGTTTTGATGCATAAGAACCTTGGTTAATTGTTGATATTTTTCTCATGAGTTCAATTGTCATATCAACATTCCTGCAAATTAGTACAGGCATGTTGTACTTGCATTTTCGTTTCACCTTGCTAGCCTGAAACATTAATGAGACTATTCATTATGCGCATAGGGTTTTGTACTCTGTAGGTTTTGGCACTAATCGTGAGAGGTGGCTTGAAGTTTCATGAACCCTCTGATTTTCGTTCTCCCTAACTCTCTTGTCCGAATTATGATAAACCCCAGATTTTGTTATTTTCATGCCATTAATTTCAGCTCAGACCTGTCTTTGTTGCTCATCCGTTGGGAACCTAAACCTAGCCTTGGTGATTTTTGTCGTATCCTTATCACAATGGTCATGGAACCCATTGTTTGTATCGAGCCAAACATATGCCAAGATTTGTTATCCCATGATGAATCTATTGATGACCTGAAGGCTCATGGGTGGGATGTGTTCCTCAATAAGTTCAAAGGCTATAATCTCCAGGTTGAAAAAGATTTTGCACAAAATTTTGACGGCTTCAGAGCCAATATTAGGGATATACAGTTGGAATCAATGGACGATTTCATGAGCAAGGTGACAAGACTCCCATCAAAAGGTGAGAGGTGGTTTAGGAATGCTAAAATAGAATATGTCCCATGGAGTTTATTCATGGCTTACCACAAAACCACTTGCTGTCTAAAAGGTATTCATATCACTCTATTAAAACCTAGATGGCACAATCTCCTTTTAATTCTGAAGTAGTTTGTTACGTGTGAAGGCCGATATGGGATGGTTTTTCTATACCACATCCGTTTTCTTATGAATTTCATAGGGTTTTAGCTCTGTTATAATCCTTAATTTATAGGATCATCTGGTGACTAGAAAATTTTCACTATTGATGTTTGTTATCTTGAAAATAATATTTCATTCATGCAAATTATTTTCAAAAGAAAAAGAAAAGAAAAGAAAGAAAAAGAAAAGAAAGAAAGAAAAAAAAAAAAGAATAAAGAGGGCATAGAAGAAAAAATGAACAAATCCCCATGCAATAATAATGACTTGATCCATACTATTTAAACATGGTCAGGTCCTTTTGAATGGATGTTGATAGGATTAGTGAATAATCTTGGCTAAATTTTTTAATATTAGCCAAGTAGATAGGTTAGTTAGTGAATAAATTTGATCAAATTGTCTAATCTTGGTCAAATAAC
>CBVK0102360654.1:0-11755 GCA_900067695.1 Picea abies
TTATTATTATTATTATTATTATTATTATTATTATTATTATTATTAGTATTTGTGGTGAAACTAATTTATTTATTTATGTATGTATATATGTTTATGTATGTATGTAAGAAAGATAAATATAGTGGTAATGTTGGTTGCTAAATAATTAATTAGTTGCAATAACAAGTGGCAACTAATAAAACTTAATTAAATTTGAATCTCAAGCAACTGTATTATTTTTTTTCAAGAAAACTTCATGGGATCCCTCTTTTGAGTGAAACCGCCTCGTTTAATGCTCCTTCCCACCTCGACTTATTACCCTAGCTGATCCACTCATTTCTGATAATGCCTACTACTAGACTTGCCGAGTGAAACCACCTCGTTTAATGCTCCTTCCCACCTCGATTTATTACCCTAGCTGATCCACTCATTTCTGATAATGCCTACTACGAGACTATATAAGTTGAGAACGCTTATAACTTGGGATGCCCCCGTGCCCCATTTGATCGAGGGAGAATAGGGGGTATCGGATGGGCCATCGACGCGACATTCCTGTCCCCGCCTAGCAAGGCTTGAGGGAATGCCATTTTCAGGTGGTAGGGGGTCTCGTCATTAATGTGGATGGCACCGCGCCCCAATAGAAATAGGGGGGAGAGTGGGGAGAAATAGAAAGCTCTAGTAATGTATGTTGAGATAAACTTCGGAGAGGTATTTTACTGAGCTCGTTTTCCGAATCGACCACACATATTGTTTATTATAAAAAGGCCGACTATTGCGTTCCTGAGCTTCTTTTTAATTTGTTGCACTTTGTGGTTCACCATATAATTTTTTGTCAATGTCTCCCCATATCTTTCCCCACTCTCGTTCTCGTTCTCACCCTCATATAAAAGAGGAGAAGGCTTAGTTCCCAACACATTGTTGCACTTTATAACCCTACTCATGTTATAGAATTGTTTCTTGAGGTAAGAGCCATTATCAATGTGTTGAACCAATAAAAGGACCTTAGATATGGTGGCTTCTAACATGCATAGAACATTTTGTTCAGCCCAAATCAAATTCACTAGCATTTGAAGCATCTATTTGTGATTTTGGGAGTTTTCATGATTGAGAAGCAAGATGCCTTTGGAAAATGGAATTCACCAGTTTGTTGATTCATTCTGTAGAGAAATGGGAGAGTAGACATTATTTCCACAAATAAAAAAACTCTATTGAGTGTTCTTGTACGCTATTCAACAAATAATTGTGGACTTATAGATGCATCAAAATTTTCCTTAAGATATAAACACTAAGAATGTAAGTTTCCACAATTAGTCATAATGTTAGAGAATATTTAAGGATTAAATTGTGCATTCTTAGTGTTTAAATCAAAACCATGCACACAATTTTATTTAGAAATATTCCCTAACAATATAAACACAGTCTTAGAAAAATAACAAATTGTTGAGAGAATATCTCAACCACACTCCAAAGTAGGTGCCAACTAGTTGGTGAGAATCTCTCGTATCCAACTAGATCCAACAACATCCAACATCCTAAAACATAGAAATAGACTCATTATGTAGAGACAAACTCTTTCTCTTAATAATTGATAATGATAATAATGAATATAACCACACATAAGACAAGTAAAAGTTAATATTCCACAAATAAAAGTGGGAAATCGACATTAATCATAAAAAACTTGCACCAAAAAAATATTCCAAAGAAATTTAATCTTAGTAGGATTATCCAAAGGATCTTATTAAATACCTAAGTCTTCAAGAGAATTAAATTTTACCATATCTTACAAGGACAAACAAGATTGTTGATGAGAAATCAAATAAGAGGGCCAAGTTGCCAAAAATGATTTGTGATTTAAATGGGGGGATTGTTACCTTGTCTCCCTCGTTATGTGTATGATTATAATGAAGAGTGCATCTCATCCAAAAAAAAATGGAAATCCATGCAAAGTCATCAACATATCAAGTTATTGCAATGGAATCACCCACATACATCCTTGATTAAGTTTATGGAAAGAATAATTATGGTATGATGGTAGTGGACATGGATTCATGTGGCTTAATATGCTTTGCAAATAATATATGGAGTGCATTATTTTTTGTTACTCCAAACAATGATTCTTTCCTAAGAGTGAGCAATGAGGGTGTGTGTATTTGACTAGAAATTGGACATTGACCTGGACCATTTATCTATTCTCTAGAAATCCTTGGCATTGCTTCATATCATGGGTTCTTCAAGTGGTAGGTGCATGTCACTTAGGTTAAAGTTGAGACTAGACTTGAAGTTCTAGGTCATGGTTCATGGGGGATTCACCTTGTTGACCAATATATTATCATATTCATTCATAAAGGGGGTTTTTAAATTATGAAAAATAAAGTCAAGATATTGTAGGTATTGGGGGGGGATGTGGGGTATAGAGGGGTTTATATGTATTGGGTGGGATCAAAAGGGGTCTCTAGTAAAAAAAAAGGTTTATTTTATTGGAAATATGTATTGAGAGGGGGGTTCAACACAAGGATTTTTGAAGGTATTTATAAATATCTAGTGAAGTTAGGGGTATTCTTTAATATCCCATGAATGAAGGTGTTATGTTACAAGTTCACTAAGTGAAGACCCTGTGTTATGGCCCTAACTACAACCAGAAGAAGTTGGATAGGTTATCAGGTGTTACTTATCCCAGGAAAATGGAACCAAAGATGGTTACAATGGAGACATTAAATTTTCCTTGATTATGGTCAGTGTTGACACCCGATGATTGAAGGATCTCCCATCAAATCCCTACATGGCAAGCCGACCTTCCATCTCTCACTAGTTCATAGTAAATGTGAAGCAAGATCAATAAGGAAATATTTGATCCCCTTGCACACTTGAAGTTGGCAATGCTAATATTGCATACCAAGTATTTAAGACTTTCTCCATCCTGGGTTTAATGTAACATCATCTAAATTCTTCTCTCGGCTCTCATACTCACAATAAATTAAAGTGGCAAGCACAAAGATTATTGGGGTTCACTACCCTATGGAATTTGGAAATGAAAAGATCTAGAAGTCGTCCAGGATAGAAGGTTCAAGCCCAGAGAATGAATGCGGCATGAACCTAGGAGACTTGACATGGCACAAGGGATGGGGTTTATAATTGGAACTGCAATTCAATTCTGAATGGTAATTCGATCATATCCCATCGCTCCTATGTTTCAATGTTTATTATCTGGTCTTCAATATCCCATACAACTTTTGGTCTGCTCTACATCTCGTGGTTCAATCCTATCTCTCCAACACACAATCATGGCAAAGGGGGGACATAGTGATCCAAAATAAATCCATACTGAAGAATGGGTAAGACACAAAACTTGCAAGAAAACATGACAATTAATCAAAGTCATGTAAGCTATGTAAATCAATGCACGTGAAAAAATGAATAAGACAAATGATGATGTGAGAGGAACGTTTAAAATAATTAATTAAATGACAAAGGAAAAAATGAGAGAAATCTAAGGAATGGGAAGTGAAGAGTCATGGTTGTTGGCCTTCTTGTATCCCCTGGCTCTCCCTATTTCTTCACTCTCACTCATACTCAAAGAGATTTTTTTTTGGTCGATGAGTGGAGAGAATTGTAAATCGATAGACTTGTAGAAGTAGAATAGATGGAGCACCATTCGACTAGTTTTCCCAAGTTGGGTTCCAGGGTAAAAAAAAAACCATGTCCCATTAAATTGTTTTTCCTTATGTGTTGTGGTTAAATTAGCCATTATGTTTTTAATGTAACATGTTGGTTAATTATAATAGCTTCTCTCTATCTATTGTGATTGGAGGAGGATTTATTTTTTTGCATGTTCTTCTAGTTTACTGTGTAAGATATTTTCACAAAGATTATTATCTAAATGATGCTTACCCATCACAACCACTAGTTAATATCCATCGTTGAATGCATTGGGTGAGGGAGATCCATTGAATGTTGGGATTTCCAATTAATTGTTGGGTCGATTGCATTGTCGTTGGGTGTCCAATTCATTGTTGGGTCAATTTTTCTATTGCTTGGGTGTATCTAAATCTGTTGAAACATTCCTTAGGTGTTATGCTACCCACAACTCGTTTCTAGCTTCCCACAACTTTGATTTGTGGTCTAAACTTTGCTTGTGAAGTTTGACTTGAGGAGAAGCCCATGCACTCGTTCTCCATTGTCCAAATGATGAGTGTGATCTCTAGCTCGAGAAGAAAGATCCCATGCTTTTTTTTCTCTTTTGCAAATCATCTCATCTCCGAGAAAAAAACGCTAACCATAATTTTGACCCATCAAACACGAATGTCCGGGATAAACTAGAATTCTTTTGTTGGTTGTCTGGAGTTGTCCATGTCCTCAAATTTACCTCTGCCATTTTAAAATTTTTGTCAGCAAGTCACATTCGCCTCTAGCACATTAAAAACGTTGATCGACATATCCAATTCACCTCTGAAAATTAAAAACGTTTGGCAACATATAAAATTGACCCTGGAATTTTAAAATGTTTTCCCACATATTTAATTCACCCTGGCATTTTAAAATGTTTACGAGCATAATAAATTCACCCGTGGCATATTAAAACTTTTTCCAGCATATTAAATTCAACTTTGGAATATTAAAACGTGACAAACATATCATTAGAGTCTGCATGTTTTTCTATCTCTATCCACCACTTGTGCACTATCAAAACATTGTTCTGGGCATCCTCATAATCGTTGGTAAATTCCCTCTATTACTCACATGTCTCAAAATTGAATTTGATGTGAAATCCTATGCTAGTAGCATAGTAACACTCTGTATGGAGGAGAGATAGCCTAATGGAATGTAACTAATGGAATGTAACTGACATGGTTGAATGATGTTACATTGAAGAGATAGTTTACTACTAAGTGCAAGCAGTCATGGGAAAAGGTTAGATAGAGAACAAGAATTTGCAACATCAAGAAGAAAAATAGATCTTAGAGACAAACTAAGATAGATATAGAGAAATTAAATAATTCCTCACATGTATCCATGTTGGTGAAGAGAGTGGGTATGAACCCCTCGATTATGGATCAGATTGTATCAGACCAGTTGCATCCTTGACCGAGACATTGCTTCTAGAACTGTGAACAAAAGATTGAAGACCGCAACATGGGAAAAGAAAGACAAGATAAGTTGGAAGCGAGCCAACAATGTTGAGCTTTGGTAAGGGAACGAGAGATTGAAGGTGCAGGTTAATATGTTTAGCCAGAGGATGGCAGAGATGGAGAAGCACATGGAGACCTTTTCTAAATTGCTTCCATTTCTCAAAAAGAAGTTTGAAGAACATCAAGACTCCCTTACTACAATCAAAAAATATTGGAACAAGAACAGAGCACAACTTGCACACCTTGGGGAGAAGGTAATCCAATTGGATAGTTGGAAGGAGGATAGGTTCACACATGTGATGACACATCTACAACAAGAGTTGGAAGAAAATGAGAAGGCCTTGAAAAATCTTCAAGCAGATGTCCAAGAGCATAGAGGAGAAAGGAAACCTTCCATTTTCACTACAAATTCTATCACCATAACTAAGACCACCTTGGTAAGCTCACTTTTAGTAGATCTCTCTCAAGAGAATCTTGGTGAATTCGAGAAGCATACCAAAGGTATTGGCTCTAAAATCCTAAATAAAATGGGCTATGATGGACAAGGTTTAGGCAAGATGATACAAGGAATATTGACCCCCATCGTAGTCACACCTTGGGCCAAGCATGAAAGCCTAGGCTTTGATGGTATAAGTGAAACTTCCATGGCCATGAAGAAAACCATTTTCGTGAAGGAAACTGACATGTTGAAGTTGGCTTGGTCATTAGGAGAAGGAGCAACAACAGTGAGTGAAGGTGTCATCTCACCACCACCTCAGGAGAAGGAGCAACAACAGTGAGTGAAGGTGTCATCTCACCACCACCTCATCCTTGCGGTATATTGAAGGAGAATACTAATGAGGAGAGTTCCTAGGTTGATCCTACCCCTGCACTCACAGACAACAAAAAACCAATCGATGAAATCAAGAAGAAAAAGAAGACCAGGAGGTCCACATGAAACAAAATATTTCTTGTGTGTCACTATTGCAAGAAGAGAGGCCATACCATAGGAAATTGTTTGTATGCAGAGGCATGTCATTTTATGGAAAGAAAGGCCATTGTGAGAATTCCTAATGGGAGACGTAATCCATGTTCCCCAGACATGATCATTTCTAGAAGTTTAATGGAATGAAGGCTTCTCCAACCTGACAACAAACGTAGAGGCACATAAAGAGGAGTATGTAAATAAGTCCGTGTAATAGCAACAAGAACTTCTGCCACCATTGAAATTTGAGTGGTCATTAGGACGCAAAGTGTTGGTGACTTCATATGGAGATTCACCCCAAAAACCACACAGTGAAGAGAAGTGTGTGGAGAATGAAGAATGTGGAAGATGAAGAGTGGCCTTCCTCTCCAATACAAGAGGCAGAATTCATCCAAGGAGAGATAGCAACACATGAAGTTTGCATCACCAATGAGATGGACAACAAGTTAATGACCATGGCAGCCACAATCCATTTTTTGTGTTCAATATTGCACCCAAATAACCCCTTCTTGTACATGTGTTGGAGAGTGATGCACATAAGTCAATGACCTTGGGGGGGTGTTTGGAGAACTTAGGAAGTGCTTGAAATCATGTGCAGGAACCATAGAGTTGTTTCCATGCCAGGACGAAACTAATGCTACCAGAGGAATGCAACCACACTTGAGGAGTTTTTGTATGATGGTAGTATGTTGGAGTCACACTAAACATACCATCATACGACTTGGCTTCATTGATAGCCAATATGGACTCTCTCAAAGTCAGATGGGGTTATAGGAATGAGTGTTGAGCTAGAGTTTGTATTCTAAGATTTCTCAAAGCTAACAATTAGTGAAAATATTGTTGCATTGCCAGTACAAGTCAACCAAGACTAGATCCAAATCCATAGTTGAGGACCAGAGCTAGTATCTAGAGCCACAAGCTAGAACCATGAGCTAGAACCAAAGCCAGATTTAGAGTTGTAGCCAGGAGCCAACGTTAAAGCCACGTTCTAGAGAAGTAGACAACACTAATCTAGATTGGTTTCCTAGAGATTTTCAAGACCAAAAATCCTCTCAATGGGTAGGTGTGAACCGAAATAAATCTAGACTGGAGAATGGGGAAGACTCAGAACCTGCAAGACAACATGAAAATTAATCAAGGTCATGCAAGCCATGTAAATCAATGCACGTGAAAAATTGAATAAGATAAATGAGGACGTGAGAGAAATGTTTAAAATAATTAATTAAATGATAAAGGAAAACAAGAGAGAAGTCTAAGGAATGGGAAGTGAAGAGCCATGAATGTTGGCATTCCCTTACCCCCTAGCTCACCCTATTTCTTCACTCTCGCTCATACTCAAAGGGATTTGTTTTTTGGTCGAGGAGAGGAGAAAATTGTAAACATATAGATTTGCAGAAGAAGAATAGATGGAACAACATTCGACTAATTTTCCCAAGTTAGGTTCCAGGGTAAAAAAAAAAATGTCTCATTAAGGTGATTTTCCTTATGTGATGTGGTTAAATTATCCATTATGTTTTTAATGTATCTTGTTGGTTAATTCTAATGAATTCTCTCTATTTATTTTGATTGGAGGAGGATTTATTTGTTGCATGTTCCTATAGTTTACTATGTAATAGGTTTTCACAAAAAATATTATCTAAATGGTGCTCACCTATTACAACCACTAGGTAATCTCCACCGTTGAATGCATTGGGTGAGAGAGATCCATTGAATGTTGGGCACTCTAATCAATTTTTGGGTGGATTTCATTTTTGTTGGGTGTCCAATTCATTAATGGGTCATTTTGTCTATTTCTTGGGTGTATCTAACTCTGTTGAGCCATTTGTTGGGCGTTGGGCTACCCAAAAATCGTTGCTAGCTTCCCATGACTTCAGTTTTTGGTCTAAAATTTGCTTGTGAAGTCTGACTTGAGGAGAATCCCATGCACTCGTTCTCTGTTGTCCAAAGGATTAATGTGATCTCTAGCTCGAGAAGAAAGTTCCCATACTTTTTTTCTCTATTTCACATCATCTTATCTCTAAGAGAAAACCCTAACCCCAATTTTGACCCATCAAACACATAGTGTAACATCTAAGATAAACATAAATTCTTTTGCTAGCTGTCTGGAGTTGGCCATTTCCTTAAATTATCCTACGGAATTTTAAAATGTTTGTCAGCAAGTCAAATTTTCCTCTAGCACATTAAAAACATTGATTAGCATATCTAATTCACCTCTAGCAATTTAAAATATTTTCTAGCATATTAATTTTCCCTAGAATTTTAAAATGTTTTCCCACATATTAAATTATCCCTGGCATTTTAAAATGTTTTCCAACATATTAAATTTTCCTTTGGCATATTAAAAACTTTTCTAGCACAATAAATTCACCCTTGGCATATTAAAATGTTTACCAACATATCATTGGAGTTTTCATATTTTCCTGGCTCTAGCCACCACTTGTGCACGATCAAAACATTGTTCTGTGCATCCTCATAATCGCTAGTAAATTCCCTCTATTACTCACGCATCTCACAATTGAATCTGATGTGAAATCCTATGCTAGAATCATAGTAATGTTCTGTGTGGAGGAGAGTTGGCATGATGGAACGTAACTGACATGGTTGAATGATGCTACATTGAAGAGATAGTTTACAACTATGTACAGGAAGTCCTAGGAAAAGGTTGGATAGAGAACAAGCATTTGCAATATCAAGAAGAAAACAAGATATTAAAGACAAAACTGAGATAGAGATAGAGAAATTAAATAATTTGACACATGTATCTGTGTTGGTGAAGCGAGTAGGCTATGAGCCCCTCGGTTATGGATCACCTAGTCAGAGGGGACAATATATAAGAGGGAGACTCCTAGTCTTGCGAGCCCAACAGGGGGTCGATGCATCAACATAGGCTTTCAGTACATTCATGCCATCAGATATTCAAGCGAAGCTGGAAGTTGTAGAGGCCGATGTTCACTTGGAGCCCCACCTTGTCCCAGACAAGAAAGTTGATGCAGAGCTCCATCAACATATTCCAGACACTGGTTCCTCATGTTCCAGAGAGATGAAGTACCACAAGACCATAGACCTCTACAAAATCTCCCCTGGAGATGATGCTGACAGAGAGGAATATATCGCATGGTGATATTATGATGCAAATGCAATACATTCAACTGCAAATCAAGGAAGTGGACCACAAAAACACTCTTATTGTAAAGAAAGCAGTGGGTTTGGACCTCAATGAGTTGCGTGAAGACAACCAATAGGTTTCTATGGAAATAACCAATTCTCCACCTGCGTAATTTCTAAATGTTCAATTTATTATTTTTTTTGGTTTTCTTATATAGGGTATGCTAGGCTATCCAAGCGCTAGTTTAGAAGCCAGATCTATGGACAATGAAAACTCAGTTTTTGTAATTTTGAATACAATGTATGTTTATACTTTTGCAGTACTAAGGTCATAAAACCTAAGAAACAATTATTCCATTGCTGGTTTGGTTTCCTGAGCGATAGGCCAACAACATTGTAGATGTATTTTCCTATTATGTTAATATGAAAAGGTCATTGATAGATTACAAAAAAAAAACATAGATCTACTAAAACAATAATTTGTCTATCATACCTTAAGAAAGGCAAGGGATTACTTGGATTTCTTTATAATTTTTATTAATATGCTAAAAAACATTAAGAGGGGTGCTCCAAGATCACCGTAGTTTTGATGACTTAGAAGATTGGGAAGGTCAATATTGTGACAAATATTTTGAAATTGTGATATAATTTGGGTATACACAAGACACTCTAAGATGACATATTTTTTCATCCCGTGACATTTTGGGAAATGTCCAATGCTTAGTTTCACCATGCAACTCATGAGAGTTTTTTGTTATTTTAGCAATGTTGATTTTATTTTTTACATTAGTCAAAATAGAGAGATACTTTTGATATTCTATATTAGGGTTGACCACCTCCTTATCGTATCTTAATTTTCTTTTATCCTCTAATTATTTCTCGCACCATAGATTCTCATTAAATTTATATGTAATAATATTTTTAATATTATCAATATTCTTCATAATTATTTCTTCCTTTATTCCCCAATGATTTAACAAACACTTGGCATATTTATGCCGTCCCCACTTGAGTTGCGAGTAGTTTTGGCTGAAGTTTGAAGCAATTTTTGGGATCCTCTTGTTGTCCATATTGTTTATCTTGTTCTTGTACATTAAGTACCTAATCATAGCCATGCTCTCAATTGGGGAAATGATCACTTCTATGAAGAGGATAGGATAGGGTGTATTTCCTTTAATTTTGAGATTATAAGTTATAAAATTCTTCTAGATTTGCTCTATATTTCTCCAAGATTCTCTACAAATACTACATCCCAAAGCTTCACATCCATATAAGACAATAGAAGTGACAAGAATCTTAAATAGGAATTTTCTCGTATCCCATAGACAAAAGTCCACTAATTTACAATTGTTTTAAAAACCATAATAAGTTTTTCACCCTCCATTTATCTTTTCTCAATGTTATAGTTCCAATGAGCTTATGATGAATATCGATTTTGAGATATTTGTATGAAGGCACTTCCTCCAAGCTATTGTTGTTATGTACAAAAGTATCGTAGGTGATCTTTTTGGATATAATTATTATTACCTTTGTTTTTTTAGTGTTCTCACTCACACCCATACTAGGGCAGAAGTCCATGAGGATTCTTAGTTTCTTGTTGAACTCATATGAAATCCTCTCCATAAGAAAAATATCATTGACGTAAAGAAAAAGAGTGATGATTGTACTAGTGAGAATCAAACCAACACAATCTGTATCTTCCAAACAATCTTCTAACTTGTTAATGTATATGTCAAAAAGGGTAGGGGATAGGGGAAACCTTGCTTGACTCCTATGTTGGTGTTAATTTCTTCCGACTAGCCCTCAATGTTCCTAAAATTGGCAATAATTCTCTCATACAACCTTACAACGACAACTCTCAACTCGAAAGGTATTGTTATCTCTTCTAACTTATTCCAAAGGTTAGTCCAGGGCCTATGTCAAAATATTTTCTAAAGTCAACAAAAAAATAAAGGAGATTGGTTTTATTATTCTGAAAATCTCCTACAATGATCCTAAGAATAACAAGGTGGTCCACAACAAAATAATAGCCTCTAAATATGGCTTGGTCTTTAGCTCTTTTCCCATGTCTTTCTAGCCATATGTTGATCTTCTTTTCCAAAATACTTCCATATAGCTTGGATAAAATCAAGATAATCATACTGGTCCTATAATTAAAGGGATTTCTCTAATCCCCACTTTTAAATTTAGGTACAATGAGGCTTTGAGTCCAAGGTTTAGGGAAGCCCTTCTTGACTACTAAATTGAAGATCTTGTGTATGCGAGGGATGAGGATAGGCCCTCCAATTTTTAACATTTTAACTTAGTGGCCTTTAATGTCCTTAGATCTCCCTTTTGTGGGTAACTTAACCCCAAACTTTATGTCTTATATAGAAACTTCATCCTCTGCAGAAACATTCAGAATGTTATCCATGACACTATAGGATTCATAATTATGTTTAAGGTAGGAAGTCTAGTCCCTTAGGGGAATCATATTATTTCTTTAGTTTACAAATCAGAATTCGCCTCCAGAATTTCTTAAGATGTAACTTAGATAGGTGCAAAAGCTTCTCTTGCTTTCTATTTATGTAGTGCATTT
>CBVK0102360678.1:0-20496 GCA_900067695.1 Picea abies
ACAGATGTGCGCTTAAGAACAATTTGTATTTCCTGCGTGTATGAATCCCTCAACCGCGGGTTTATGCATGTAATGATAGATCTCTGTGGCTTAAAGACGTCGGAATATGTCTCTACCCTGAAAAACAAATACCCACAATTTCTGCCAAGGAAAGTGCTCTGATACCACTTGCAAGATACCAGTTATATAAAATATGCAAAACATAAATAAAATGCTAGAAATATTGACCTTTATTACATCCGAATACATTGATCTACCTATGTGCGGGTTAGGACCTTAACATATCCATAGAAGTTAATATTGAATTTATTCCTCTTGAGTTATCACTAATTGTTAGATTCCATCGTGATGTCATAAGACACAGAAGACATAATCATCATATTTGAAGTTTCTTGTTATTGTAGATTAAGAATAGTTGTTGATTAATCTTTGAATACTGTCATGATGCTTTTAATTAAATAGGTTAAGATTTCCCTTTGAAGATTAGAAGTAATTATGAGTTTTATCTTAAGAATAGAGTTCACTTGCTAAATAGTTTTGATTAGTTACCTGTTGAGTAGTTTTGATTAGCTTACCTGCCAAATAAGTTTTAATAGGTTAGTTGTTTGCTTGTTTATTTGCTTACTTGTTATTGCTCATTAATTTGAATAGATTGATTAGATTAATTTGTTGTTTTTATTTCTCATTAAGTTGAATAGATTAAATAGATGTCTTGTTTTTTTCTCATTAGATTAAACAAGTTAACTTGTTCAAAGTACTGTTTTCATTTGCTTCTTTAGGAACAATCCATCGATCCATTGTTTAAAAGTTCCTTAGGGTAGATAGTTCAAGTTCTTTGATAGTGTTTTCTCATTGATATTATTTTCATAGACCATCTCCTTAGTTAGGCTATACTTCCTCTATATTTTCTGCCTTGGCACATATAGTGCTACAAATCTAAGTTTACTTACCACAAGTTGACAATTTAATTGAGGGATTTAGTGCATATAGAACACCCATCATTTTTGGCACCATTGTCGGGGAGCTGTCTCAAGGTAGGAAATAATTAGGTGATAGATCATTTCTAAACCTTAGTATTAGTTTGGTGGCAGGGGAATGTTAAGACGACAGGTAAGAACGTGCACATCTATTATAGCAAGTTCCCTCAAACCCAATGATAGTTTTTCTTTTTGTTTTCTTTCATGAACAGACCTAGGGACCCAAAGGGCGGATACATTAAAACCAAATCAGACCTTTCAACCAAGGCTCCTTATGACCTTTTCGGGGGAAGGAACATTCCACTCACAAAATCCACAGAACGATACTAAAAAGTAGGATCTAGCTCAATCGAAAGAGATAAAGAAGTCTCCAAAGAGACTAAAACAAGGAGCACTATAGAACAAAAAATTGAAACATCAGCAATAGTGGGACAGGAGGCAATACCACTCGAGCCTTCTACAGAACCAACCAACACAACCTTTACCACCATAAGAAGATCCTAACTTTGAAGACATCATAGACCCTGAACAGGTGAATACTTTGTTTGGTAGTTCATCCAATATAATTGTTTCTCAAATTGAGACATAAACTTTGGCACCAATAATCTCAATCAGCTCAAGTAGAGTCCCAAACATCCAAGCAGTAGGAAGACCTTCCCATTAGAGGGATACATTTATTAGACAAGAACCTTGGGACACTTTGTTCTCTTCAAGGATAAAACCACCTAGTTACTCTCTTTTTGGAAACCAAACCAGTATGGATGATCAGGAGGATCACAACAATGTACGACACAAGGAGGCAAAAGAAGCTGGAAACCAAACTGAAACCACCTTCGAGTTTTCAATTTTGGACACCACACATAATGTCAATATGAAAAACATTCCCCTCTTAGCACTTCCCACATTTTACGGTAAAAGCAATGAAAACTCGGTTACCTTCCTATTTGAGTCTGACATCTTGTGTAAGAGATACAACTACTTACAATATGCCCAGAAACTAAAACTATTTCCTGCCACCCTCGAGGAATCTACACTAAGATGGTTCATGGGGTTGGGAGAATCCATTATTAGGTCTTGGGAAGACATGAAAGATATATTTCTTAAGAAGTACCAAGATTACAACAACTCCAAGGATTCTCGTAACAATATTTTAAAAATACAACATTTAGAGGACGAGAATCTCGAGGATTATATGGAACAGTTTGCTTATATATCATAGAAATCAGAATACCATGACCTTCAAGATGATGCAGTTAGGGCTATTTTCCCTAAAGGGATTTTAGAGGAATACCTATAGATAATTAACCTGATGGAATCAGGTCTCCCATAAACCATTTGTCGAAATCTGTGAAATGTGTAAGAATTACTCGAGTAGAGCTAAGACAGGGAAGAATGTTCAGGATCCTTATAGTAGAAACTTAAAACCAATTATTTCATGTGGTATCACAAGAGTAGAGATAGGGAACCTTTTAGAGAACTTCAAGATGGATATCTTAAGCACAATAGGTTCCCAATTGGACACCCTAAAGTTTAAAAAGAAATAGGACGAAGAAAATGCAGCGAGCATATTTATCCCAAGATGTAGGAGGAAGCATTCCTCAAGGGAATGCCCATTAGATAAAATGTCGGTTTGTGGCTTCTGCACGGAAGACCACTCAACTGAAAAATGTACATCATTTCCCATTTTTTTAGCCATATATAGAAGTGGGGAACCTAAGGAGTCCTCTTATGCACCTAGGAATCAACCTACATACCCGGATCTACAACCTCAAGTTCCACCCTATTATCAACAACCACAATAGTGCAACTCACCAAGTTGGAAAAACTGGTCTACACAGTATCACCATCCTTGGCTTCAAGGATGGAAAGGAGGGCACAACCAAGGGAACCCTCAAGCTCTACCTCTTCCTATGACCAACCATCCTTACCCTTAGTTTCCATCGAACATTCTACAGCTTCTGCCAGGTTTTGTTCCACTGCCTTTACCTCTTATTCCATAACAACAATCCCAACAATATCAGAACGCAAGCTCCCAAAGACCAACATTATTACCAACACAACTAGTTCCCAATCCCAATAATAATCCTATTCAACCTCTTCACAATGTTGATATGCAGGCCTTCCCGACATATATTATTTCTCATGTTCCATTACAGGATATTCAACTAAGGCCGGGAAAGGTTGTGGACAAGAAGAGACCTTCAGTAGTCATCCAAGAATAAGAAGAAGAGGAAACCCCCAAACAACCCACATATGAAACTAGGTGGGAATATGTTATTATTCCTAAGGGCCAAGAACCCAAGCTTCCCCAAAATGAACCTTCACAAATTATGAAGGCCCCTCCTTATCCAAAAATATTATTAATCAGGAAACCTACCACCCGACCAGAATTTTACATCTTGAATGAATTGAACAATATTTGTGTCAAGATTCCCTTGCTACAAGACATTAAGGATATTACAATCTACAATAAGGTGGTTAAAGAATTGTGTATTAAGAAGCCAGGGAGGAAGCAAAAGGATCCTCCAACAATACATTTGATAGGAGAACTTTTTGATTACATATCAAAGTAGCCTAAGGTAGAAAAATATGGGAACCCAGGAAACCCCATAGTGACCATAACCATTAATGAGGTTTCCATTGGGAACAGTCTCATAGACCTAGGGGAAGCCATCAATGTTATGACTGTAACTTCCTTGGAGGAATTAGAGTTAAAACCTCTTCGTATACCTACCCCAATCATTTTGGAATTTGCAAATAAGACCAGGGTTATACCTGAAGGAATTTTGGATGATATCATAGTTACTTTAGCCTCATGGGAGTACCCAATAGACTTTCTTGTCATCCACTCAAAGGATCCTACCAAAGGCCATCCCTTCATTTTTGGAAGACCTTGGTTAGCTAAAACCAATGCATTTATTGGTCGTAGAGAGGGAGAAATGACCATATCAAATGGACTCTCTATCCATAAGCTCACCATATATCCACCAGCTCAAACTATCATGGAGAATATATGGTGGCTTGAATGTCCATACGAGAATGAGGACTGGGAAGAATCCATGTTTCCGAGTGATCATTAATGGGAACTTGAGGAGCACACAACGGAAAATTTGCTCAACCAGTTTATTTCGACTATCATGTGTGTTGATTTTCCACAATCTTTTTCCTAATTTGAGTACATGTTTGGGGAAGAATTTTAGTAACAATTGGACCCATCAATTTTGTCTTCAACATATTTCATCTTCGATATATATGAGTCTTCCACATATTATACCATGCCCTACGATATTAGTCCAGGAAAATTTCTACATATAAACTTTGGACTAGATGTAGACCAACAAAAGAAGTCAGTAAGTATCTTTAAAGAACAATCAGGGGCATTGGCCTGGGAATACACTGACATGAAGTGTATACACCCTAACACATGTATTCATCACATATATACCCAAGGGGAAGTAACACCTATTAGGAAACCCCAGAGAAGGATGAACCCATCACTCAAAGATATAGTAAAAGAGGAGATCCAAAAGTTATTAAATGTCAGATTTATTTATCCCATATCTGATAGTAAATGGGTATCCCTGCTTGTAGTGTTTCCAAAGAAAGTGACCGGGAAATGGAGAATTTGTGTTGATTTATGGGAACTTAACAAGGCCACTCTGAAGGATTATTTTACTCTTCCTTCCATTGACCAAGTCTTGGATACCGTGTCAGGAAAGAAATATTTCTCCTTTTTAGATGGATATAGAGGGTACAATCAAATTCTCATAGCACCCGAGGATCAGGACAAGACTACCTTTACCTGTCCTTGGGGCACTTATGCCTATAGGGTATTACCATTTGGATTGTGTAATGCTCTTGTCACATTTCAATGAGCAATAATAGGGATATTTGTTGATATTATTCATGATTGTGTGGAGGTATACATGGATGACTTCACAGTATATGGAAATACTTACTAGAAAGCCTTAGATAATTTATAAAAAGTCCTTAGCATATGCCAAGAAATGAACCTGTGTTTAAGTCATGAAAAATGTAAAAAGTTGTTGACTGGAGGAGTGGTTCTAGGACATCACATTTCATCTGAAGGGATTGAATTCAATATTGCAAATATTGAGGTCATCGTCAGAATTCCACCCCACAAGACTCAGAAAGAGGTGGGAAGCTTTATTGGACACGCTGGATACTACTGACGGTTTATTGAAAATTTCACAAAGATTGTTGCACCCATGTTTGGATTGTTAATAAAGGATGTTGATTTTCTTTGGACTGAGTAGTGTCAAACCACCTTTTAAACTCTGAAAGCTAAGTTGTCTATGGCACCATTTCACATATCCACTAATGCCTCCGACACCACAATAGGAGAATTATTAGGGAAAAAAGAGCACCAACAATCCTATACCATTTACTTTGTGAGAAAGAACTTGTCCCCTACCGAGTTAAAATATACAGTTACCGAGAAGGAATTATTGTCAGTAGTTCATGATATCAATAATTTTCTCCACTACATCATAGGTTATGAATTATTTGTACATACAAATCTCTCTGCCATCAAATTTCTCATGAATAAACCCATAACTAATGGTCGAGTGACTAGGTGGCTTCTGTTGTTGAAAAAGTTTAATATCACCATTCTTGACCGACCTGGAAAGGAGAATTTGGTAGTTGAATTTATTTCACAAATAAAAAATGAGGATGATGATATTCCTGCAGATGATAGTTTCCCAGACGATCACCTTTTCTCCCTTTCTGTGAATACCCCATGGTTTGCATATATGGAAAACTAGTTGGCTACTAGGAAGTTACCATGTCATTTGACAACTCATGAAAAGCATAGAATTATTACACAAAGTGTCAATTTCTCTTTGGTTCATCATAACATTTTTTTTACTGGTCTAGACTTGATCATTCATAGATGTGTCTGAGAATACGAGATACCAGAAATACTACGAAGTTGTCATGATGGAACATGTGGTGGCCATTTTTCTGACAAACGTACAACATATAAGGTGTTACATTCAAGTTACTATTGGCCTATCATTTTCAAGTATGTTTCCAAGTATGTGAGGAGTTGTGATAGTTGTTAGAGGATAGGAATACCCACGTCAGCTGACGAAATTCCCTTGCATTTCCAAGTTATGATATAACCTTTTGAGAAATGGGCCCTTGACTTTGTAGGACCAATTTCACCCATGTCTCTTAAGAAAAAATATATTTTGATTTGTATAGATTATGTCACCAAGTGGGTAGAGGAAAAATCCCTATTTAGGGCTACAAAAAAATACGTTGTCGAATTTATTTATGAATACATATTTACCCGCTTTGGTGTTCCTCATGAAATTGTTACAAACCAAGGCACTCAATTCACTTCCAAGCTGATGAGAGAAATAACAGAGAAATATGGGATTAAGAACTGAAAGTCTTCTCCATACCACCCACAAGCTAATGGTCAGGTAAAGTCCACAAACAAATTTCTGGAAGCTATCTTAACCAAGATTGTTCAATTGCATCATCGGGATTGGTCTGATAATATTCCAGAGGATTTGTGGGCATATCATACCACCTAGAGAAACACCATTGGGCATACCCCTTATGATCTAGTATATGGGAAACAAGTTCTTCTACCAATATAACTCCAAGTAAAGACCTTTCGTATTTCCAGAGAATTGGGATTAAACTTAGATGAGGCTCAGAAACAATGAGCCCTACAATTAAATGAGTTGGATGAGATCAGGAAATATGCTAACCAACAAACAATATTAGTCCAAAACCAGAGGCGCAAATGGCATGAAAATTTTATTAAGAAGAAACACTTCCAACCTGGTGATTGGGATTTGTTGGTTGAATCCTGATTTAAAACCTTCAAAGGCAAACTTACCACTTGATGGTTGGGTCCTTACGGGGTAGTCACCATGTATGACAATGGGGATGTGAAGATCAAAACAATTGACGATGGACAAGTCTCCTTTGTAGTAAATGGACACCGAATAAAACTTTATCATGGGCCCATTTCCAAAGAATATTTTCTACAGGTCATGTCAACTCACAAGGAATTGGCCTTAGTAGATGGGGAATTACCCCCTTGTTCTTGAATTTTTTTCTGAATTCTTGATTGTACATGTTGGTCCATAATGTTGCACTTGACTTTGAGAGGGAAAGCTAGGGCATCATTCATTTATTGCAAAGTTTTTTTAAGTTTTTATGATTTGTTTTTTTGTAGAGTGGTTGAAAATTGGGTCAAGATTACAGCATGACATGAAAATCAAGAATAAAACATAGTATATCCCACTGTCTGAATAATAGTTAGATAAATAGATGGATTAAACCAATTTAAGAAAAAGGAAAGTGAAGTCTTCAATATGTCAACTTCACAAGACTTTTTGTCTCAATATATTATAAAGAAACAAGGGTATCAGCTTGACCTTATTACTTGAAAATTTATCTCTACAGCAAAATCTTCACTATATAAATTAACATTCAAGAATAAAAAAGCATTGCAATCTAAATAATAAATTCAAGCATGAAGAATGAAATAACAGAGTAGAAAAAAGAAGGTCTAACCATCCATATGCCTTTGCTATTGAGTGTCAATTGAACATAAATGTCTTTTACAATAAGCTCCACAAAAATTTTCTCATGGATCTCCAATTTTTTGACCTCCGCATGGTCTATCTTCTGTCTATTTAAACTATCTATAAAACTTCCAAATCCTATTATCTAGAACAGCTTTAAATGACTAGAATTGAAAAGTATCCAACTCCTAAAGTAATTCACTCAAAATGAGCTTCTACCCCCGAAAATAGTCCACATCTCAACAACTTGATATAACAAACATTGCCAGTATTACATTTGACTCTACAAAATAGAGATTTTGTTTGAATCTGTAAAACAAATCGAAGTCTTATCATTTCCTTGATCAAAATGAATAATCTTTTTCCATATCGCTTGGAGAACCTTTAAACAAAATTGTAACAAATCATCATGTTACCTTTAGGATAAAATTGCAGTAGTGGCTTTGGTGTTTTTCTACTTGAGCTTCATGGTTAGTAAAACATTGTGCCAGTAGAGTCTGAAATTAATTTCCCTGAGTTCCTTAAGCAATGCCCTTTGCTCCTTCTTCTTATTTTTAAGACTTTGAATCCTTTCTTGCTGGAAAACATTCCACTGTTCTATCTGCACCTTTTCCTTCTTTAATTGTTTTATTGTTTTCTGAAATTCCTTAATCTTTTCCTTATCAATTCTTATCTCAACCCTGAATCCTTAAAAATCTTCAGAAGGTGCATTTTCATTCAGATTTAAGGTAACACTAGGTTCCTTGTCTTTAGCCTAGTATTTTGAGATTAATTCTGAGCTATGTTCTTCTTCAGAACTTGATGAATCTAAAGCTCTAGGTACATCTTGTAAGTAACCTGAGTCTTCCAAATAATCCTATTTTTCTTCAGGGAATTCATTGATGCTTTTAGCCATATCTTTATCTTTTTCTAACCTATTTGAATCTCTCATTACAGGGCTTGTAGGTGGTGTAAGTATTTCCTTTCCTTTGCTAACAGATTTCTTGGGAAATGGGGTCTTTTTTGCTCTTTTCCTGGTACTTGTTTCAACATCCTCAAAATCATCTTCTATGATTATGGTGTTTTCTTCTTTGATTAATGGATTGAACATTGCCTTTGAATTCATCCTATACTTATTAGTAACCCTGGTTGAATTTATTTGAGTTTTCTGTGATACACACACACCTTTATCCTTTTTTCCTTTGATTGCAACGCTCCTTTTGCTGGTCGATGGCATTTGAGACTTGATTGTAGTTTGAGAAACAAGATCATTATCTGACTCTATCTCTCCTTTAATATCTTCCTCAGGAAGCATTTCCATTTTGGGCTCTCATCTAGGTCTCTTACTTTTTCTCTTCTTAGTTACCTTGATATCAGAAGACTCATCTTTCACAGGGTTTTCATCAGAAATATCTCGACTTTGTTTAATAGTTTTCCTTCCTCTGCCCTTTTTCTGCTTATTAGATTGAGTGATAGGTTTTAAGGAGTGTGTGAGCCAATTCCAGGGCTTCTGTAATTCGTTCAGGGAAGACATGACTAGGTTTTTAATCAAGACTTGATGGAGAAAACTACCTTTAGCATTAGTGGAAATTGACTGCACTTTCTTGGACATTTTTGTCAAACTTTTAAGCAGAAAATAAGGAAGATTTAAAGGGTAATCACTGTTTAGATGCATCTGTATTCTGATATGGTAGATGTAGACCAATGAAAACCTCCCTTCGCAGGTGATGTATCTATGAATCACCACCAGAGCAGTGTGACATTCGAGTCGAACCCAGCTGCGAAGTATTCCCCTTCTCCAATCTGGATTTTGCTTATCTGGAAGGAGGAACGGATTTACAAATTCAGTAACCACGTGCTCCTTCTTCCACCATCTGTCCCCTCCAACCATGAGCCTGCAAGCCTTTGATATAGTTTGATCTGTCACTAGCATCAACATCTTACCGATTTTGACCTCGTGACCATCGAAGTTCAGAGAAAATTCCATGGAAATCTGCTCATCATAACCTTGAAATGTGGTGAGGAACTCAAACCACCCGGCATCTCTAAATCTTTGGGCCATCTGAGGATAGGCTTCAAGAATTTCGGCACATTCTGGTTCTATTCTGGCGACTTGTCCGCCCCTCTTTGGCACCATTAAACTCAATTCTGCAACCATCGTCCTCGGGTTCCAAATTCACCACCTGCAATTGTTAGTGAATTCTATTTCTTTGAATGGATACCTACATTTCTCCCTGCAAGTCTGAATTAAGCCAACTCGAATAGGAACCATATAATGATCATCAAGCAACATGTGATTTTGAAATGAACCCTCCGCATGTGCATAGCAATTATATTCTGAAACTATTGGATTTGGAAATGATTGCCAAGCTTTCATGGGAGTACAGGAACTCTCAATTCATGAATCGTGTCATCATAACTAAATCGGGATGGTAGGCGCAAGCTATGGCATGATTATTTGGCACTACGGGAATAGGCTTATTCCCGTAGCATGTTTGACAACTTGAAATTTTAAAATTCAAATGGCATAAAAGGAGACACTTCAATTTTAAACAATGTCTTTTCAAAATCAAACTTAAATAAATCATCAAAGACTATAATGCAAACCACGAAATACCAAAATCTAAAAATGGAAAACAATTGAAAACATAAAATGAGGAATGGGTAAGGAAGGTTTAGGACAAGGGTTTCTCACTAAACCAAGACAAAATTAGAGACTAACATTGGCTCCTTATGGGGATGGATTTTTGATACTAAACTCCAAGAACTGCAGACCATTACCTTTCCTTTATCCCTGATTCATTGATTCCCCTACGACTATCTGTCTTTTATTTTCAGCATAACTGTAAAAACAAGTCCATTGGGTATATGGAGTCTTTATTGAAAGAAAACCTATTGTACTAACTCTAACCCGTCGAGCCTTTAGATGAAATAATGCTTCAAGAACCTCCCATTCACTGGGCCCCCAAAAATTCCAGTGTTGTCTAAATTATGTAGGAGAAAAGTGTTATTGTTCATTACCTTGGTTACCCTGAAAGGACCATACCATAAATTATCGAATTTTCCATGTTTTTCTTTATCTTCTCTCCTAGTGTCCCATCTCAACACTAAATCCCCTTCATTGAAAAAATATTTCTTAGTTCCTTTATTAAATGTAGCCTTGATTTTGTTATGATGAGCAACAACTTTCTGGTTAACATGTTCTCTGGGCTGTTGAACTTCAATGAGATGAAAAATTCTTCTTTGTACATCATTGGGTTCTTCCTATTCTTATTGCAGAAACTTCAAGACTGGTAGGCCCAATTGAGTTGGAAGGATAGCTTCTGTGCCATATACCATCTGGAAGGGATATGTCCCAATAGATTTGTTGTTGCTGATGCGATCAACCCATAGAGCAAACTTTAACTTGGAATCCCATGCTTTTTTATTTTCTACCAACAACTTTTTGATAATCCTTAGCAGTGTCTTATTGGAATATTTAGCCAATCCGTTCCCCTGGGGGTGGTAGGGAGTAGAATGAACCAATTTGATATTGTATTTATTGCATAATTCAAGCATGGAATTCGACTTAAAAGCCTGTGCATTATTAGTGACCAGTTTTTTAGGACAGCCAAACCTGGAAAAAATATATCCCTCTAGAAATTCCATGATTACCTTGTCTGTAGTATTTCGAGTCAGAATTGCTTCTATCCACTTTGTAAAATAATCGGTGGCTGTAAGAATCCATCTATGCTGCCCTGATGAGGTGGGATTAATCTCTCCAATGAAATCTAATCCCCATTGTTGGAACAGTCAGTGGGCAATGATTGGTTTCAGAGGCAAAGATATAAGTTTATGCTTCCTAGCAAATTTCTGACAAGGTTCAGATGCCCTAACCTGAGTAAAAATATAGAAGAATAGAACTGGCCAGTAATAGCCTGCTCTAAGAATTTTGAAGGCAGTAGCCTTCCAATGATGATGACCTCTGCAAACACCATGATGCAGATCTTGAAAGATTTGTTTAGCCTCCTTTTCATCCACACATCTCAATAGAAAACTGTTGGGATCTTTCCAAAATAGGATCTGATCAACAATACAATATTTTATAGCTCTCAACTTTAATGATCTGTATTTTGATTTATCCAAATCTAGGGGAGATTGAAAATTTAGCAGAAAAAATACGATGTCTTTGTACCATTCTGAAGAAACATACTTGTTGTTTATTTGTAAATCAATTTCTTCAATCTGGACATAAGAGTCTTGTGTCATGTCTGAAAGATGGTATAATCCAATTACTTTGTAATTAGATTCTGTCATTAATTTGGCAAGGCCTTATCCCTTTATCAGCTAGGTAGGATTTATGGTGAGATTGTATTCCAAGATTTTGGTTATCCATTTCCCCCTCTTACCTTCACAATCAGGTTGAACCAATACTTCTTTGACTGCAGTGCTTGGGACATAAGAAATAATTTTTTATTGAAGAATATAAACTCTGAAAGATTTTAAGGCCTTCACTAAGGCATAAGCCTATTTTTCTATTAGATCGTACTTCAATTGAGAATCCCTGAGGGTTTTGCTAAAGAAGGAGATAGGCTGCTCATGACCTTGTTCATTTCTTTACAGAAGAACAATGGCTATGGTATTTTCTGATGCAAATGAAAAAATCATGAACTCTTTAGAAAAATCTGGGCTAATTAGAATAGCTGCCTGAACAATATCCTGTTTGATCTTTTCGAAGGATTCTCCTGCTTTCGGTATCCACTTAATTTTTGCATCCTTTTTCAACATGTCAGTGATGTTTTTGACAATATCTGCAAAGTTAGGTATAAACCTCCTTAAAAAATTAATCTTACCAATGAAGGACTGAATTGAATTTTTATTTCTCGGAATGTCGATTAGCTGAATAACCTTTACTCTTTCTGGATCTATTTTAATTCCTCTAGGTGAAATGATGTGTCCAAGAAGCTTGCCTTCCTCCATGGAAAAATGTGATTTTTTGGGATTAAGTGATATACTATACTTCTTGCATTTCTCAAAGGTCTACTTCAAGTGCTGTAAATGTTCTTCATCTGACGCTGAAAATACAGTGATGTCATCAAGGTAAATCACCACAAACCTGTCTTTCTCGCCAATGAAAGCTATATCCATATCTCTTTGAAATGTAGCTCCAACGTTCAACAACCCAAAAGGCATCTTTTTGTACATAAAGGTGCCCCAAGGAGTGGTAAAAGATGTTTTCTTTTTGTCTTCTTCCATTACTAATATTTGATTGTACCCTGAATATCCATCAAGCATAGAAATTCTCTTTGCGCTGACAACCTTTTGTAAGATATAATCCATTTTTGGTAATGGATAATTATCTTTCAGAGAACACCTGTTTAGATTCTGAAAGTCTACATAGAGCCTTATCTCTCCATTCTTTTTCCTGACGGGCACAAGGTTTGCTATCCATTCTGAGTATCTTAGTGGCACTATGATTTTTGCTTCTAGCAGCCTCTTCAACTCCTTTTCTATTATTGGTAACAGTAAAGGATTGAATTGCCTGAATTTCTGTTTTACAGGTTTTGATCCAAGTTTCATAGGGATTTTATGCTAAATAATTTATGTATCAAACATGTTCAGATATTCATAAGACTAGGAAAATATATCTGAATATTGTTTCATTAATTCAATATATGCTTCCTTCTATTTTTTTGACAGTTTCCTGGATACTTTTACCAACCTGGGATTTGCATCCAAACTAATGTCACAGTCTTCCACATTTGTTTCTTCTGTTTGGATAACAACCTTCCTGGAGACATCATTATGATCGAACAATATTTCTAATCGAACCAAACCCTTAGGCAAATGGTTTGTCTTCAATTTGATGATCTTGTGACCAGCAATAGTATCTTGAAAAACTTCTGCTTCTGCATCTTCGTCATCTTGATCAATTGAAATATTAGAAAATTCTTCAATGGTTTTCAAAAATATCTGTATTTCCTCATCATCTTTAAAAACCTGCCAATGTTTTATATTATCTGGAATTGAAGGTCTGTGTCTGACTTCAATTTGAAACTTCAGATTAGGAAACATCGGAGTTTTAAAGTTGCTTGTTGCAAATGCCAAAGAGTCAGCCTACTAATTTAATCCCTGTGAACAAAAGTAATATTGAATGCCAAGAAGAAATTATCCACATAATCCCACACCTCATTTCTGTATTGTTTCAATCTTTGTTGTTTGGTTTGATATATGTTTCTAACTTGGTGAACAATAAGGTCATAGTCTCCAAAAATAGAAAACTTATTTATTCCCATGTCTCTTGCAGCTTTCAAACCTAACAGCAAAGCTTCATAGTCATTGATGTTATTAGTGGTGTCAAATTCAAGTTTATATGACATTGGAATAACCTCCTTCGTAGGGGAAATGAAGAAAATACTAGCTTTGAAACATTCTTTAGAACAAGTCCCATCAAAATGCATTTTGCAAACAAAATGGTCTTGACTATCTCCTACTGTAGTTATTGACTTTCTGACTGATACTTCTGCCATTTCCTCATCCATATGAAAAATAGAAGAACCCAGATCATCTTCTACAACATATATAGGATGATTAGTGGGATTATCATGATCACTTATAATCTCAGTATGATCACTTATCATGATTAGTGATATCTTCTGTATAATCTTCATTGTTCTCCACCAAAAACAGGTATGGTTGCATAGCTTAGGTCCATCTGCAGAGTGCTAGCTACCTTTTTAGCCCAAGATCTTGAAAGAAGCATCCCAAATTTTGGTGGTATGTCAGCCATGATAACATCTAATACCACACTCTTCATAGGTAATTGGGAAAGAGTTACAACCACATCTTTCATAAGCCCAAGACATTTTACTTTCTTGGAATCAAAAGAATATAGATCATGATATGGTCTAGTAATGTACAACCCTAATTATTCCATCACCACCTTAGGCATGACATTATGCGAAGCACCAGAATCCATTAAGAAATTATGCAGTATCTTGTCATGGATATTTAGTGAAATGTAAAATGGTGGAGAAGCATCAATTTTGTCTTCAATGTGAGGTCCAATAGTAATGGCAGGGTTTTCATCTTCAAGATTGACTGTATCTGACAAGGTGACATGAGTTGGAGCTTCTAGAACCTTAAGAACAGTTTTTCTGAATGGTTCTATTTTCAGAAGTTCTAATAATGGTACTGGAATCTTGATTTTGTTGATTTCATGTTCTAAATTGAAAGAAAAAACATTTTTATCTGGTTCCCTTATGTCAGCAGTGCTATCATTGACAAGTTGCTTCAATGAATGATCACCTTGAACATTAGGAACACATTTGATTGTCCCTGTCTTAACTGTAGTACTGGATTTCTTTGTAGAAATAGGTATATCTACTTTAGGTGCCTGGGAACCAAATCTGAGATTGTATGTTTTCCCTGTAGGTTCATGCTGGACAATCTCCTCTCCATCCCCTTCCTCAAACTGATTTGCAATCAAAGCATCTTCATATTCTTGATGTGTAACATGTAGAGGAGATGATTCAAAATCATTAAAATGAACTGTAGGGTCTTCTTATGTACCATCATTATCTTCCTCTTCATCTACTACATTATTATAAAAAGGAGGTAACACCTTTTGGTCATCTTGATTTTTTCTTTCTCTTGGTAAAATTTGAGGTACATTGTTTGGTCTCCTGAACTGATTTGGATTTCTGTAACCGCCCTCCTGTGCAGGTTTGCTGGGCTATTTTTGTTCCATCTTCAACCTTTCCATATCAGATGTCAAAGTTTTCAACATCTTAGTCATTTCATCCATTTTAATATCAGATGTTGAATTAGAAGATGAAGGCAACTCTTCCTTTTGCTTTTTTCTATCTCTGTCACTTTTGGACTTCAATTTGTCTGCTGCTAATATGTTTGATTCTACCTCAATAGCTGCATCTTGCATTAGGATGAGGGTAGTGGCTCTTCTTTCCCTAAGAAACAAGGAAAATTCAGCATCGAATTTATTAGCAAAAGTGATTTTAGTTGATGTCTTTGAAGGTTTTATCTCCTCTGGAATTTTACCATACATCAGGTTGAACCTTTTGGTAAAATCAGGTATTGATTCACCCTGTTTCCTCCTTAAAGCACCAAATTCAGTAATGTAGTATTGAAGGTCCTTTTTATCTGCCCATTGATTGAGAAAGGCCTCATCTAAAGCTACAATATCCGCTATTGTATTAGCAGGCAAACTCATGAACCACTTTCTTGCTTCCCCATTTAAACTTTGTACAAATAATCTCATCCACACATCAACATTCTCTACATTGAAATTGTCTGCAAAACTATAAAACAAAATCAAATTCTCTTCAGCAGTAACTGATCTATCTCCATTAAATCTGGGCAAATATCTCATATAATCATTTGGTGGAAAAGCATACATGACTTGTGGAAGTACCAGGGGAGCATACCTAGCTGCAACTATTTGGTCCATTCTGTCTGCGGCCATATTAGTTGTGTTCAGAGCTTTGGGAGTGAGCAAGATTGGTGATGTTGCATGTGAAAAACTCCCTTGTATATTACAACTCTTATGTGTTGTCCCTGAACCTTGTTTTTTAGAAGATGGAGATTTATTTTCTGGACTATGATCAGCAAATAGACTGAGAAATAGAGGATTATCAAAATAACAATAATGTGATCCAAAATCCTCAAATGAGAAAGATTCACAAGATGATGAAGAAGTCTTTGTTTCAGTCTTAACACCTGTGCTGGGAATCTTCAAATTTCCAGTTTCAGGTAACAAGTCTAGATATTCTTGTTTAATGAGTTCAATAAGTAGCTTCGTTTGTTCTAGATTTAATTATGAAACATTTGTAGGGAATGAAACTATATCAGACTCATTGACAGGCTTAATTTCACTTCCGGGCTTTAAATCTTCATTTGCTTGGGTTTTGATGGTTTCAGAAGACTCCGCCTGAGAATTTTCTGAAGATAATTTCTCTTTTGAAAGTGAAGACTGACCAGGAAGAACTTTAGGTTTTCTTAGTATTTTTTCAGGATCTGACACTGTTGCTACAGGCTTGGAATCTGGATTTTTCTTTGTTACTGTTCTCTTATTTGATGGTGGAGTATTTTGAAGAATTTTAGGTCCTTTGCCTTATTTTTTAGGAGCCATAATTACCACAGAGGAGTTGCCAGGTGAATAATCACAGTCTTAGAAAATGTCCAAAATCTTGTTTACCATCAAGATCTGAATCTAAACTTGTCATTTCCCCAGGGAAGATATCTTCGTTTCTTCGTCCCCGGCAATGGTGCCAAAAATTTTGGTCCCTAAAGTTTCACTTGACTGTGAGAGGGCAAGATAGGGCATCATTCGTTTATTGAAAAGTTTTTTTAAGGTTTTATGATTTGGTTTTTTGTAGAGTGGTTGAAAACTGGGTCAAGATTACAGCATGACATGAAAATCAAGAATAAAACATAATATATCCCACTGACTGAATAATAGGTAGATACATAGATGGATTAAACCAATTTAAGAAAAAGGAAAGTGAAGTCTTCAATATGTCAACTTCACAAGAGTTTTTGTCTCAATATATTATAAGGAAACAAGGGTATCATCTTGACCTTATTACTTGAAAATTTATCTCTAGAAAAAAATCTTCACTATATAAATTAACATTCAAGAATAAAAAAGCATTGCAATCTGAATAATAAATTCAAGCATGAAGAATGAAATAATAGAGTAGAAAAAAGGTCTAACCATCCATATGCATTTGCTATTGAGTGTCATTTGAACATAAATGTCTTTTACAATAAGCTCCACAAAAAGTTTCTCATGGATCTCCAATTTTTCGACCTCCACATGGTCTGTCTTCTGTCTATTTAAACTATCTATAAAACTTCCAGATCCTATTATCTAGAACAACTTTAAATGACTAGAATCGAAAAGTATACAACTCCTAAAGTAATTCACTCAAAATGAGCTTCTACCCCCCAAAATAGTTCACGGCTCAACAACTTGATATAACAAACATTGCTAGCATTACATTTGACTCTACAAAATATGGATTTTGTTTGACTCTGCAAAAAAGATCGAAGTCTTATCATTTCCCTGATCAAAACGAATAATCTTTTTCCATATCTCCTGGAGAACCTTTAAACAAAATTGTAACAAATCTTCATGTTACCTTTAGGATAAAATCGTAACAATGGCTTTGGTGTTTTTATGCTTGAGCTTCATGGTTAGCACAACATTGTGCTAGTAGAGTCTAAAATTAATTTCCCTGAGTTCCTTAAGAAATGACCTTTTCTCCTTCTTCTTCTTTTTAAGACTTTGAATCCTTTCTTGCTGGCAAGCATTCCACTGTTCTATCTGCGCCTTTTCCTTCTTTAATTGTTTTATTATTTTCTGAAATTCCTTCATCTTTTCCTTATCAGTTCTTATCTCAACCATGAATCCTAAACAATCTTTAGAAGGTGCAGTCTCATTCAGATTCAAGGTAACACTAGGTTCCTTGGATTTAATCTGGTATTTTGAGATTAACTCTGAGCTATGTTCTTCTTCAGAACTTGATGAATCTAAAGCTCCAGGTACATCTGGTAAGTGATATGAGTCTTCCAAGTAATCTTGTTTTTCTTTAGGGAATTCACTGATGCTTTTAGCCATCTCTTTATCTTTTTATAATCTAGTTGAATATCTCGTTACAGGGCCTGTAGGTGGTGTAAGTATTCCCTTTCCTTTGCTGACAGATTTATTGGGAAATGGGGTCTTTTTTGCTCTTTTCCTGGTACTTGTTTCAACATCCTCAGAATCATCTTCTATGATTATGGTGTTTTCTTCTTTGATTGAAGGATTGAACATTTCCTTTGACTTCAGCCTATACTTATTAGTAAACCTGGTCGAATTTCTCCAAGGTTTATGTGATACACACTCACCTTTATCCTTTTTTCCTTTGATTGCAATGTTCCTTTTGTTGGTCGATGGCATTTCAAACTTGACTGTAGTTTGAGCAATGAGATCATTATCTGACTCTGTCTCTCCTTTAACATCTTCCTTAGGAAGCATTTCAATTTCAGGCTCCCATCTAGGTCTCTTACTTCTGCTCTTCTTAGTTACCTTGATATCAAAAGACTCATCTTTCACAAGGTTTTCATCAGAAATATCTTGACTCTGTTTAATAGGTTTCCTTCCTTTGCCCTTTTTCTGCTTATTGGATTGAGTGATAGGTTTTAAGGATTGTGTGAGCCAGTTCCAGGGCTTCTGTAATTCATTCAGGGTAGACATGACTAGGGTTTTAATCAGGACTTGATGGAACAAATTTCCTTTAGCATTAGTGGAAATTGACTGCACTTTCTTGGACATTTTTGTCAAACTTTTAAGCATAAAGTAAGGAAGATTTAAAGGGTAATCACCATTTAGATGCATCAGTATTCTAATATGGTAGATGTAGACCAATGAAAACCTCCCTTCGCAGGTGATGTATTTGTGAATCACCACCAGAGCAGTGTGTCATTCAGGTCGAACCCAACTACAAGGTATTCCCCTTCTCCAATCTAGATTCTGCTTATCTGGAAGGAGGAATTGATTTACAAATTCAGTAACCACATGCTCCTTCTTCCACCATCTTTCCCCTCAAACCATGAGCCTGCAAGCCTTTTCTATAGTTTTCTCTATCACTAGCATCAACATCTTACCGATTTCGACCTCGTGACCATCGAAGTTCAGAGTGAATTCCATGGAAACCTGCTCATCATAACCTTGAAATGTGGTGAGGAACTCAAACCACCCGGTGTCTTTGAATCTTTGGGCCTTCTGAGGATAGGCTTCAAGAAGTTAAACACCTTTTGGTTCTATTCTGGAAACTTGTCCACTCCTCTTTGGTGCCATTAAACTCAATTCTGCAACCATCGTCCTCGGGTTCCAAATTCAACACCTACAATTGTTAGTGTATTTTGTTGCTTTGAATGGATACCTGCATTTCTCCCTGCAAGGCTGAATTAAGCCAACTCGAACAGGTAACATATAATGATCATCAAGCAACAGGTGATTTTGAAATGAACCCTGTGTTTTTTGCATAGAAATTATATTCTGAAACTATTGGATTTGGAAATGATTGCCAAGCTTTCATGGGAGTACACAAAATCTCAATTCATGAATCGTGTCATCATAACTAAATCAGGATGGCAAGCGCAAGTTATGGCATGATTATTTGGTGCTACAGGAATAGGCTTATTCATGTAGCCCATTTGACAACTTGAAATTTTAAAATTCAAACGACATAAAAGGAGACACTTCAATTTTAAGCAACGTCTTTTCAAAATTAAACTTAAATAAATCATCAAAGACTATAATGCAAACCACAAAATACCAAAATCTAAAAATGGAAAACAATTGAAAACGAAAAATGAGGAATCGGTAAGGAGAGTTTAGGACAAGGGTTTCTCACTAAACCAAGACAAAATTAGAGACTAGCAGTACATATGTAAATAATTTTGAATTTTGATAGACAATTCTAGAGATTTCTGTAGGTATTTATTTTCACCATTAGTAGATAGTTTCAAGGTAATTTAAAGGAAGGATTTTTATTTAAAATATTACTATATTTGAACCTTGTTATCTTCTAAGCATCATTTGAATAATGACTTGTTGTAATTAGCCACATTTTTGGAAATATTTTCATCTTTTTTTTCTCAAGGCATCTTTAATAACAGTTGCTCTTAAACCTTCATTGTTATCGGACAAATCAGTAGGTGCAGACACTAACTAATCTCCCTAGATCCACCTGGATCTAGAACAAAACACACCAGAACATGACGCTTTCCTTAAGTTTTAAATATTGAATTTACCAACTAAAGAGGGATGGGTGACATACCGTTTAAATGTCTCTTCCTTTTTCTATTGCCATCCTAGCTCCGTTCCAACGCTCATACAATGATGATCCTGCAAAAGAACGCAACCAACCAATATGATAGCAATAGCATAAACTCAATATAAACCTATGTATGTGATCAAGGAA
>CBVK0102360679.1:0-17075 GCA_900067695.1 Picea abies
ACCCTGCCTATATAGCAACCTGCGAACTTCCTTTTTAACAGGGTTTTTACAAGGGAAAATGCAACTTCTTTTCTCAGGAAAAGTTCTTCTCCCTTCTCTCTTCAGGAACTCAGGCCACTGAACCCTCTCAAGGCAACAGATAGTTTTACATCATTAATGGTCATAAGGATGATGAAAATAATGTGTAACATTCACCACTAGATATAAGGAAGTGATACCGTAACCATCAATATTAGAGGTTACTCATACAGTTTTCCCAAGAACCATGAGTAAGTGAGTAAAGTATATTTATTAAAGAGTAACAAGGAGGTATAATTAGCGGTTAGCCATGGAAACATCACAATAACTTAAAAAAAAAAAGTGAGTCGAGCCTAGAGATACCTTTTTGTTCTTTCCCAATGGTATCATAAACTACACACTAAAATGCTTGATTATATCATATATTTAGATAGGCCATGTCCGCTTAAGTACCCCTTACATCAAGAAAATCTATACAAAATATATAAAGGAAAGTCATCCTCTAACATAAATACCATCCCAATGAAAATAGAAAAGAGAAAATTGTTTGTTTGCATAGTTGTCCCCCCATATTCTTGCACAAAGAAATATTATATTAAAACCTTAAAATATGGAGGGCCAGTCTTTGAGGGTGTAAGAGGATAACCCACCAAGATACTAAACAAGTTTGTTGGTAATGGGTACTGTCATGTGGTATGGCTAGGTAAACTCACCAGAGTATTGAACAGGCTCGCTGGAATCGAGGTATTCTACCTAGCGAGGATGATAATCTGACAAAAATTAAGAAATTCCTAAATCTCAAACTTGTCCTGATGTATGGAATTACTTGTATACAAGACTGACATGAAGTATGTATGGTTAAGTTAAGGTTAATGAACTCCATAAATCTTCCATTGGGAACTAACTTTGAGACTATCTCAAAACTCTCTCGCCTACCTCTTCTTAGATATATGTAGGATATTACATCCTATAGGTGGGGCCATATTCTAATCATCTCGTAAGACCGATATGTGAAATTTATATCTACATTGAACAAGCTGTAAATCTTCGGCTATTGGGAGAATTGACTGGTTTCCTATATTTTTTATTGTGAAGTGTTACAATACTTAGGAATGGGGGAAGGGTTTCATGAGTTGACAAATGACAACACTTCCTATCTATAATCCATGAGAATGAGTGGAATATTTGTAAAAAATTATGTATATTTTTTTCATGATACAGGCTATTATATCAACAATTATTTTATTTTGAAATGCTAAATATTCCCTTTGTATTGTTGTACATTTATTTGATAGACCACTTAACTGGTTTTTCATTACAGACTGTTTATTACAGATTTATGGTTACATGCCTTATAATGTGCAAGGAAGAGGAATAGATTGTGTGATCACAATGGAAAAACAAGTAATAATGGAACACTCTTATCCTGTCTCTTCTCTTGATCACTGTGACTATCAAAAGTGGTTTTAAGACTGAGTGTTATGGATAAAACATCCATTACAAGATGAACAAATTTCATTTCACATAGGAATGCCATATGGAGTGTCGTATGGGGTGTCAATTGAAAGACCATATGAGGTGCCATACAAACGACCGGATGAAACACCATATGAAGGATCAGATGAGGTGTATACACACAATAAATGACCACGATGTCAGGTAACCAGGAATCGTTTGAATTTATTTGGATGTTTAGTTGTATGATGAATTAGTTAAATGGAAATTGAGAATTAAATGATACAATTCTTAAACATTTTTATGATCAAATGTCTAAGTCAAAGACTTGGACATTGATCTAACTCCTTCATCATTACAATTTCATCCAAAATATTCTCTTTGAATTCAAAATCAATGCACTCATGCTCACACATGCGAACTCATGTGTGATGAATTCATCAATGAATTAAACTGTTTCCACCTTAGGAGAATTCAAAAATGGAGGGATAGCTCAAATCGTTATCTAATTTATGCATTGTGATAATCCTCTGCTCAATTGTACTCACCCTTTTCCTAATTATTCTCAGCCTCTAACTAATTGTGCTCGTTCTTTGTCAAATTCCACCCTTTTTTCATTCTCCACACTGTCACCATTCCCAAACGATATAATTTGTCCTCCTATGATGACCTCTTTGTTTTCCCCAAGTTCGCACAGTGTAGGGAAGTCTTCCTTTGTGTAGGGTGGGGACTATTCTTGGCCCATCTGCAGGGCCATGATGATGACATTTATATACAATTATCCCTGGGATTCGATGGAAGGATGGTGCGCATGGGGTATCTCACGTTCATGGTCTCTGAGGAATCAATTTCCTCAGACACAAATCTTCCAAGGGTTGGAGACCGTTGGTTCAAACCCCACCAGTTGCCATGAGCGAGCTACAATAGGGTCTTTAAACCTGAGTTTCAGAATGGCACTAGAGCTAAGGGATACTCCAAGGAGTGGATTAAGGATGAGCTAATTAACCCTCTGATAGTCATCGCTAAAATGATCACTTGTGAAGGTAGATATTCTATTTTTAAAGCCTGCCATTTTCTATTATTAGCTCATTTTCAATTCAATAAGCCAATGAATTTCCCTTTTTACTTCTTAAAAAGTATTGAGAAGATGTCTTCCAAAGTACGAAATACTATGGCCAATCCCCATAACAACCTATTCCACCATGGCCTCATCAAGTTTCTTGTTATAGCCGAGTTGGAAAAATAGGGGAAGACATGGGATGAGTTCATTTATCAATTTTCACCCCATCTTACAATCAAGACCAGCAAAAAAACACTTGATGTAGGGACTATTAGTCCATCTAAACCCCATTCTCCAAAGACTCGAAACCCTCCTATTCAAGCTATCCCTTTACCGAAAAAAATATCAAGAAACTTGTTGATACCCATGCAGCCTCATCGGGCAAGAAGACTAAGAAGCCTATCGATAACTCTCCAGTGCCCTCAACATCTATTTATCCTACACCCAAAAAGTTACAAGAGGTAATTCAACAAGACTTCCCTGTAGTCCCCACAAATAGGAGAGGAGCTAATCGATTCAAGAGAGGATATTTTCGAAAAAGTGCCTGAAATACAAGACTAAAACCTTATGAAAAAACCCCAAGCACTTCAGACCCTATCCAAGTATCTACCAATATCGAAAGCCCTCATAAAATACTTAGGGAAGTGTCTGCAGAATAATTGGAACCTCATAGAGAGACAAAATCTAAACGCATTTCCCCTCATAAACCCCCTATTACTCATACCTCACAGATGCTTATACCAGTTCCCAAAACTAATAGACTTTCTACATCCTTCAAGGGATCCAATCCATCCTCTGAGATATCTGATCATACACCGGCCATTGAAAAGTTATAACAGGAAAATGTTCAGTTGCTACAACAATTGGAAGAGAGGAAGACCATGGATAGACATCTCCACCATGACAATGCAATACTACAGGAAAAGGTGAATTCCCTCCAAATATTGCTTGACCAAATGACCAATGACAATCGTAGCCTCCGTGCATAATTGAAACACCACAAGAGGGCCAAGAAAAAGTCTTCAGGGCAAGAAGCTTCTAAAGCTAATCCATCCCCTTCTCAACAAGTCTATTCATATTGGGAAATTCATTTTTGTTTGTAGTGGGACTTGTAAAATATTAGGTGTGGGGGTAATGTTGGGCTCATGATTTGGTTAATTAATAATGTTGATTAATTAATTTTTGACCGGTATTATATGTATATTTAACTATTTTGAAGAAGTTTTGAAGGATTTGATATCAATTTGTCATAAATTTATACCAGGTATGTGCAATTGATGTTTTTTTATGGTTTTAAGTTTAATTCAATTCGATTTAATGATTATGAGAAGAGAATGCACAATTTGTGTGTCACAGAGAAAATTCGCAAGGTGTTTTTCCATCCAGTAGTGTGTCTGGTACTCCATACGACACTGTGTATGGTACTTCATCCCACACTGCGTCCAACACTACATTCTACACTTGAAGTGTGGGCGAGTTGGTGGTTGTTATATTGGCAACCCATGCTACGAAAATGGAGACATTGTTTTTGTTCATCCTCATGGCCTCCATCTACTGAGCTCTTGACATCTTGGATCAAGCAGTTATGTTGATCGTTGAGTGGCTCGTTCAGTTTCTAGAAGCCAAAGGAAGTTATAGCATATTTAATGGAATTCTCCATTTTTAGAGGAGGTCATCCCTTCCAGTGGTTGACCTCTCAAATTGTAATTATTATAAATACAACAGTAGTGGTCAGACAAAGTCTCAAAAAATTTTAGCATCCTTTTGTTGTGTAACTCAAGACATTTCCAAAAAGTTGTGCTAGACTACATTTTTTAATTTAATGCCAGAATCGTGTTGATTTAGCTAACGATTTGTTGTTGAGGAGTAGCCATGAACTGTTGGGGGGGGCACTAGTGGGTCTAGGTGAATACTTAGATAGAGAGTGTGTGTATTTTAGCTGTGCAATTATCATTTCTTTCATTTCCTGTTATATGTGTTTTTATCATTTTACATGTTGTGTGTTTGTTGTTCATTACTTAATTGTTTAAATTTCCTTTTTGTAGGTTGCTTGAGATAGTTGTTAATATGTTGTGTTTTGTAATCACTAGTAAATAGCTTGCAAGCTACTAACCTTGTTTTGTGTTAAAAGCTAATTTGAATTTCTGCGAGCTGAAATAGAATAGCTAAAACAAAGTATTAATTTAACATAGAGTACAGAGTTTCTTTGGCAAAGTTTTGATGGATTAATAGTTACAAGTTTTATGCATTTAATTCTCAGTTTGCTTATCTAGTTTGATTGTCAATTTTTTAAGTATATTAAGGTAAAAGTAGAATTTAAATTATGTTTTTATAAGCATTTTTTTACTTGCAATTTGAATTGTTAATAATAGGATTAGCTTAGCTTATTTTATGAGATTTCCATTGTAGATTAAAATTGCAATTTTAATTTGAAGTTTGAGTTTGAGTTACGTTTTTAGTTACAAGTCTCTAATTGTGTGAATTTTCTTACATTAGCATAAGAGTGCATTTGAATTAAGTATAATAGTGTTTTCTTACCATTCATGATTAATGCATAAATTGGGAGATCACATGGATTTTCAGGATAGTTGATATTTCTTCTATGATGGTTGTAACACCTTGTTTCCCCCAGTGTATAAATATAACTATATTGGCCAAGGAACTATGGAAAACCTAAAAGTGTGAATGTTTGATTCGATGGATCTTTGTATAAAAGGTGGATGAATGTAAATTATGTTATTTTAATAGAAAATGGTTACGTGTTGCATGACTACTGAAAGAAGGGATGTGCTAAGAGAAAACCACTAATGCTATGAAAGGTGGTGGAGGGGACTCAAAATGGTTGCGTTAACCTTCACCAAACCAGTACCCTACTGAAATTAATTTATCAGATCAGAACAACTCTTTGACCAAGGAATGAATTGCAGTCGAGCTGGTAGGTGGGAAGACCTCCTCAAGAGTTAATGAGGGGATGGGGCACACTGCCCATCCGTAAGGATTTCAGACCTGACCACGGACTGGGAATTCGGGCCACACACAATATTGCTGAGGAAAGAAAGAAAGGAAGTGTCGTGGGAAGAGGAAGACCTATGGAAAAATACAAAGACAAGAGTGGAAAATCTCAGGTCTGAGGAAGGACTGAAGGAGGAACAATGAATTTTGATCACAGAAAATAGATATTGAGCCAGGAGAAGGAGAGTAACTTTCGTCCTTATCTATTTTTGTATTGGGAGAAGGAGAGTAACCTTCGTCCCTAACTTCCATTGAGCTGGAAGTAAGTGTAATATACCAGATATAAAAAGTATGCAGAACATAAATAAAATGCTAGGAATGGCAGAATAATAGTAATATAACTAGCATAATCTCCACAATAACACATAAATGATTTAGCACTTTGATTCAGAAAGCAATGTTCACGGACCTCTTTGAGGGGGCAATGTTCACGGACCTCTTTGAGGGGGCAACCTTCAGTCGAGAAACACTTTGTTACAATAATATCCAAGCTAGGGTTTTCATACCCTCGACCCTTATTTATACTAAATATGTCTATCAAGAGAAGCGTCTAGAGGAAGATCCTTCTAGAAGCAGAAGATTCTATTAGGTATTCTTACATCCTCCTTATTCTATTTTATTGAAAGGCCTTATTAATATTGACCTTTATTACATCCGAATATATTTCTCTACCTATGTGCGGGTTAGGACCCTAACATGTTTGCGCCCTTAAAAATAGCCTTGTCCTCAATGCTTGAGATGTGGAAACTGCTGCAGAATGGTAGCTAGCTCCCAAGTGGCATCTGCTGGAGTTGTATCTTTCCACTGGACTAGCACTTCATTGATGGTTCTCTGATGTAGGCGATGCTCACGTTGGTCCAAAACTGCTTCTAGCTATAGCCAAATGGATCCTTCTTCAACTAACTCGGGAAGGTTGGCTTGAATTTGGCACCTAGTTCCAATCACCTTCTTTAAGCATGAAACATGAAAAACATGATGTAGCTTCAAATGACGAGGCAGAGCTAACTGATAGGCGACTTGTCCCACATGCTTCAGAACTGTATAAAAAACATAAAATTTTGGCGCTAGCTTCTGACAATGCTCGGCCTTGAGGGAAGTTTTCTTTTATGGTTGCAATCGCAGAAATGCCTGATCCCCTTTTGCAAATTGACATTCAGAGAGACCTTGATCTACTTGTTGCTTCATGCAATTTTGTGCCATGACCAAGTTTTCTTTGAGGGTATGGAGAATATCCTCTCAAATTGTAAGTGTTTGGTCAACCGCTTAGACCTTCGAGGTACCCGGTAAGTATGAGAGAACTAAAGTTGTCTTATGTCCATATACTACTTCAAAAGGAGTCATGCGTGTAGCTATATGGTAGGAAGTGTTGTACCACCATTCAGCTAGGGGTAACCATTGAGCCCACAGATTTTTCTTTTCAGAGGAAAAACACCTCAGATATGTTTCCAAACACTTGTTGGCAACTTTTGTTTGACCATCAGTCTGGGGATGATAAGATATGCTGAGATGCAATTGGGTTCCCTGTAGCTTGAAAATTTCTTGCCAAAAATTGCTTGTGAAAGTTGGGTCATGATCAAAAACAATAGAGTGAGGCATGCCATGAAGCTGGAAGACCTGGTCCATGAAAATTTGAGCCACCATGGATGCAATAAATGGGTGTTGAAGAGTGCATAAATGAGCATACTTGGAAAGGCGATCCACAACCACCATTCTGACTGATTTATTTCTCGATTTGGGTAAGCCGGTAACAAAGTCCATAGGGATATCCTTCCAAATAGCAGGTGGAATCAGAAGCGGTTGTAGTGTGCCCGGAGATTTGACTTTTTCTCCCTTGTTGCATTGACACACATCACATTCAACGACAAAATTATGGATGTCCTATTTCATGCCATCCCAGAAAAAAGAACGTTTGACCCTGTCATAGGTTTTGGTGAACCCGGAGTGCCCCGCTATGGGTGTAGCATGAAGCTCAAAAAGTACCATGGATTTAAAATTTGATTGTTTACTTAAATACAAATGGCCTTTGTATCGAAGCTCATCCTAGAGCCAAGAGTACCCTGGGGAAGCTGGAGAATTGGTCTGCAAATACTGGATCAAATGCAAACTTTTGGGATCTTGTAGCCATTCCTGGTGAACAACTTGGAGCCAATTTGGTACAATGAAGGAAAGAGAAAAAAGGGATCCCTCTTCTTCACATTTTCGGGACAGTGCATCTGCCACCACATTGTCTTTGTCTTTCTTGTAAATGATATCATAATCAAATCCAAAGAGTTTAGTCACCCATTTTTGTTTCTTTGGGGAGGAAATGCGTTGTTCCAGAAAGTACTTAAGGCTTTGATGGTCTGTCTTAATTTGGAAACATTGCTCGGAGAGATAAGGGAACCACAGATCAACGGCATGTAGAATAGCCAACATTTCCTTTCCATAGATGGGTTTGCCCAGATTCCTTTCAGATAGTTTCTTGCTAGTGAAGGCCAAAGGTTGACTCTCTTGCATAAGGACAACACTGATTCCTTTCCCTGAGGCATCACATTCCAACACAAAGGTCTCTGTGAAATAAGGAAGGGCTAGAACTGGAGTGGTGCACATGGCCATCTTCAAGATTTGGAAAGCTTGAGCTGTGGTTGGAGTCCAAGTGAAAGAGTTCTCTTTGAGGAGAGTCATGAGAGGTGTTGCAATCTTTCCATAATTCTTAACAAACTTGTGATAATACCCTGTTAAGCCTAGAAATCCACACAATCATTTGAGAGTCTTTGGGTGTGGCCAGTCTTGCATAGTTTCAATATTTTTCGGATCCATCCTGATGCCATCCTTGCCAACCAGATGACCCAAGTATTCTACTTTTGAGACACCAAAAGCACATTTACATTGTTTCAGGAAAATTTTGTGCTGAGAGAGTAGATGGAGAACTCGATCCACATGAGTAAGATGGTCTGTCCAGGTTTTTCTATAGATGAGGATATCATCAAAGAAAACTAAGACAAAATGACGAAAGACATGATTCATGAGGCTTTGGAAGGTGGAAGGGGAATTACACAAACCAAAGGGCATGCCCAAAAAATCATAGTGGCCCTCATGAGTTTGAAAGGTCGTCTTGGGAATGTCTACCTCTTTCATATGTATCTGGTGATAGCCTGAATGAAGATCAAGTTTAGTAAAGAATTGGGCGCCACTCAATTCATCCAGGAGGTCATCAATGATAGGAATGGGAAATTTGTCTTTAATGGTCAGTTTGTTGAGGGCACAGAAGTCAGGACACATTATGCAAGAACCTTCTTTCTTTAGGACCATGACTATAGGAGAAGAGTAAGGGATCATACTAGGGCGGATAATACCTACAGTAAGGAGTTCCTGGACCATTTTCTCAATTTCATTTTTTTGTGAAAAGGGGTGGTGATACAGACATATATTGGGAGGAAGGCTTCCAGGTTTAAGGGGAATGGAATGATCATGAACACCACGGGAAGGAGGGAGTCCTTGGGAAGTGGAAAATACCATTTGATGTTTAGAAAGGTGGGCTTGGAGGTCTTGCGACACCGGGGGTGTCTCTGTTGCTTGTATGGCATGGAGTTGGGCAATGACACCAGAATGACCTTTTTTGAGCAGCTTGTCCATGCGATGGAAACTAATGACCTCAGGTGAACCATCAATGATGCCTTGGAATTTATATTGGTGTCCTTCCTGGTCGAATTGCATGGCTAATTCCTTAAAATCCATGAGAATGGGACCCAAAGTCCTTAGCTAGTCTACACCCAACATAATGTCACAACCACCCATGTCGATAGCAAACATATTGGATTTTAGGTGGTAGTCCCCGATTTGGAGACACACATTTTCACAACGCCCTCCACATTTCATGGAACCACCATTGGCAATCATGATTTGGAAATTATCGACATCATGGATGTAGCAATGACTTTCTTGGGAAATGTGGCGATGAATAAAATTATGGGTGCTTCCACTATCAACCAGAATGATGACCTTCTGATGCTTTATGTAACTGATTAACTTGAGTGTTTGGGGGGTGGAGAAGCCAGTGAGAGCATTGAGGGAAATGATCAGTTCCACTTCGGGAGGGTTGGAGGGAGGGGTTATGTCAGTGATTTCAGGTGACTCAGGAACAAGGGGAGTTTCAACATCCTCTACTCAAATATCCTCAGAGATGGCCATAAAAAGATTTTACTCCTTACACTTGTGGCCTAGGAAATATTTTTCATCACAATTATAACAAAGGCCTTTGAGTTGGCATTCAACCATGTCAGCCCTGGTCAATTTTTGGATCTTTAATGGGGCGGAGGTAGTAGTGGGATTTACGGGTTTAGGGCGAGGGATAAAGGAGGGTTTATGGTTTTGAGAGGATACAAGTTGTTGTGCTTCTTTATCTTTTTTAGTAGCCACCACCCAACTCAAAGGTCAAGCCATGAGGACATGGGCCCGAATCTCATCCTTGAGGCCACTGATAAAACACTCTCAAAAGAAGGCATCAGCCATGCCCTCTATTCAAAAAGCTAGGCGCTCAAAGGCAGCTATGAAGTCTTCTATTGTTCCTGATTGTTTCAACTTTGTCAAATGGCCCAAATGGTTGGTGTCAGTTTCAAAGCATTCATAAATCTCAGTCACAAATTGGGTCCAAGCAATATACCCTTGATGGGAAGTTTTTCTCCATTGCCACCATTGCCAATGTTTTTGATCTAGATGGAGCAGACCATACCGGAGTTTGGCTAAGTCATTTGTAATGTAGTATAAAGAGAAATAATGTTCCATTTGGGTGACCCAACTAGTGGGGTCCGAGCCATCAAATATGGTCACATCCACCCGCGGAAGGTGTAGGTCACATTGAAAGTGATGGTGCTGAAAGGTATGAGAATGGGAGGAATGTTCACCTTCGGTCTTTGGAGGTGCGTCAGAGAAAGGGTCATCTGTAGGGATCTTCATTTTTGTACAGAGTGATGCAAAAACAGATTCAAGATGGGTGGTCAGTTCTTGTTTGGCTTCCTCCATTGAGGATTGCATGGTTGTATTTATGGTTGCATTGATGGATGTATCGATGGAGGTAATAGTAGCAATGAGTTGTTTCACTTCTTTTTGGGTCTCGAGCAAACCAGATTGCAAGGTGTTGAAGCGAGCTTCCAGGTCTTGGCTACAGGTATGGGCCATGAGGATGGGTGAATTGAAAAGGAGCAGGCGGGGTCAAAAAGTTTGCCAAAAAATGATATGGATGAATGTGATAAGGGTGAAGAGATGAATCCAGTGGAATAGGTCTCAAATAATCGTGAAAAAATTTCTAGACTTTTTTTTTATTTTTTTTACATCTCAAGAGTTATACTCCGGTCTAAAGAATACTGCAGTGATGAAATTCCAAAATTCTTAACCAGAAATAAATGTGTATTTACTTGGCAACCCGAACACATTTGCATGGCAATAGATCTTGTCTGTTTTGATTTTTTTATGTTTCTATCCCCCAAGGGTTAGGTATTCAAGGGTTCTATAGACAAGGGTTTTCCCTGTGCTATAGCTCTCTAATATATGTGTGGTATCCAACAGTAGTACTCAACCCAATATCTCAGGGCACTAACTAAGGAGGATAGACCATACCCTTAGTCGTACTACCCGACTACCTAGGTACTAGAGAGTATCTTCCTGACTGTTGTTATCAGTGGTACTATAGCAGTCAAGCGACCGATTGGTTTATCTAAAGAGGGATTCAGGAAATCTAGGTTGATCCGTACACAGGTGTTGTCTGATGCACTACCACTCAATGGGGTACCAACAAGGCTTACAAGGGTGGCCAATAGATGTGCGCTTAAGAACCACTTGTATTTCCTATGTGTATGAATCCCTCGACCATGGGTTTATGTGCATAATGACAAATCTCTGTGGTTTAAAGACACCAGAATACGTCTCTACCATGAAAAAAAAATTCCCACAATTTCTACCAAGGAAAGTGCTATGATACCACTTGTAAAATACCAGATATAAAAAGTATGCAGAACAGAAATAAAATTCTAGGAATGGAAAAATAATAGTAATATAACTAGCATAATCTCTACAATAACATAGAAATGATATAAGAACAACAACAAAAATAACACTTTGATTCAGAAAGCAATTTTCACGGGCTTCTTCGAGGGGGCAACCTCCAGTCAAGCAATGCTCTGTTACAATAATCTCCAAGCTAGGGTTTTCATACCCTCAACCCTTATGAGGAAGATCCTTCTAGAAGAAGAAGATTCTATTAGGTCTTCTTACATCCACCTTATTTTATTTTATTGAAAGGCCTTATTAATATTGACCTTTATTACATCCGAATATATTGCTCTAGCTATGTGCAGGTTAGGACCCTAACAGTAAGAGATCGAATCTCAAAGCATCGTGGCTTAATCTCGAGCGTGGCGAGTGATAAATCCATTGGGAGTGACTAGGACTATGGTTGGGTGGAAACAAGCACTCTATAGTTTTGTTAAGTGTTTTCTTGCCTTATTCTTTGAATTGTAAATAATGGATGCATGCGAGTATTTACATGTCTATAAAGGATTCTTTCTCTGTATTAAATGATTAAGTTATGAGTATGCGTTCGTTCCCTTGAGAACCTATATTTCTGCTTGAATTTCCATACATCTTAGTTTAATCACTTGAAGGCACTTTCCCTAGGAATTTACATCACCGTTCTAGAGTCGGAGCAAGCCTCTGGGCATATCTATTGATTTGGTAACCTCATAGGTTACTTTTCCTCGATTCAGAGCTTAGAGTTATGCGAGTTGGGAAGGTGTTCCCTTAAGACCGGTAGTCTAGGAGACTCTAAACTTGTGCCTATTTCCTTAACAAAAAAACTGAATAAGAGTGGTGATCATAGCCCAATAGTTATATGAAGATCCACATGACCTAGGTCTAGGAACCTTGGAGCTTGAGGCTACGAGATGTAGAATTGCACGATAGTCAAGTTGAACCCTGCAATTGCTATGAACCGTCGATCTATGAACTAAGATCGACGATGGGGAATCACTACGGAGCACGAAGGTAAAAATAGCGGATGTGCTAGTTTGTTGCATGCAATTCACCCTTGCTAGAATATCAATGATCATGGTTAGGCTAGACTCAAGTGAGAACTTTCCAGATTGAAGAGGTCTAACTCTCTAGTAAAGAGCAGGCATGTTGGGGCCCCACAATGTCTGTGAACCATCGATCATCGTTGATCTTCGATATAAGTCTAACGTGATCCATAAAATGTAAGGAGCACGTGGGACGGAGAAATATTCAATGGGATCAAGATCAAAAGATATAGCAGGAGAGGATACACCAGACGATGGCATAAGCTCAGAAGGAGGTGCGTGAACCAAAAAGGGAGTGCAGAGAACATGGCTTGAAGAACCAGAACATGAGCTTGATGCTGAGGAAGCATATGATAAACCTCATAGGGTCGCTATGAAAAAGAGAGTATCTTTGATAGATGGCGTAAATTCCCTAGTGATATCATGGCTTGGCACAGGGTGGCTAGAGTGCTAAGAATGAATGTGTCTGAGCCTATGTTTGGGTGGAAAGGCACACACCCATGGTCAATTAGTTGGCTACAACCTGTAATAGATAAGTATTCTCATACCTTGTGTAATTGAGTTGTAACTATGTAATAAAGTTGGATATCCTGCGAATGACTCAGGGATATGCATGTGTGTTTAATGATTATACTATATCTCTTTATTCTTTCTTAAATTGGGTACTTAAGTAAGTATGGAATTGTCTAATTTGTATACATAAATGCCCAAGCCTTGTGGTGGCTTAAGTTAAAATAAGTGGACTGTGAGTTCATCGACCTTGGCCACGATTTTCATGGGTGCAAGTCGATACTCCCAATTTCCCAGAGTCTCTGGTAGGATGGAGACTATTAAGATAAGGAGAGGTAGTGCTGATATGCATGGAGTCTCTATGAGGCATGTAGAGGTCAAGAACCTCTTAATTCCTAGAGTTGAGGAAGGAATTTTAGGGGTACACAGATTAATTCTTCTAAGCATTATGTTCAAGAGAAAGAGCGCAAAGATATTAAGCCTTTTAGAGCCAAAAACGCTTAGGAAGAATAGTGAGACTCAAGTATCAAAAGGGAATATCCTTTTGTTTGGAATATGAATGGACAAGATCCGTTTGGGAGGGTCCAAGGTCTGTCACAATTGTTAGATTTGAAGAAGGAGTGTAGGCGCTAACAGCTCGACTCCGTCAGTCTCTGCAAGTTCGATGAATGTTGGTAAACATAGTGAAGGGGATGGATTCTATGAATTCTCAAACCCAAAGTCACGACGTGATCTAGACTGTAGATCCAAGGATCTATTGGGAACCACCTTGACCATAGGATCTATGAGTTTGGATTTCACGCGATGGGACAATCGCGCATTGGTGTGACTAAAAATCCGAAACCCGAAGTCCTAATGTGACATGAACCATTGGATCGAGGAAATTCATGGACCGTCGATCTAACATGATTGTATTTCGGGGAAAAGAGGAAAGAAATCTTCCAACTTTGCGAAACGCAAAATCCCAAAACGTGAAGTCCCGATTCGCGAATAGGTGAGCTAAATTTTGAGTCTACGAAGTGCGAAGTCCGAAAACATTCAAAAGTGGGCCCCAAGTCAGTTGGAGGTCACATCAGTGGAGAATAAGGGAAGGAGATAACACTTGCTAGGCTCTAGTTCATAATTTGGGAAGTTGGGAGAGTTGGGTGGCTCACAGCAGAATACCTGAAGTCATGAAGTCACGAAGCGCCTTTTGATTAGGCATGTGGTCACAGCCTGAGGTCATATGAAGGAAGGGGATAGCATGAAGAGCTAGCGCCTATTGTTCAAATCCTTCAAACAAGCCAGGAAAGAGCCCCAAAGTTTGGAAGAACTTGCAATGTGAAGAAAAGGAGAACCCAGAGAGAGTTAAGGAAAGTGAAATTTTGATGCCTCGCCCCTTAAAATATCACTTAGGGGTCGTGTGTGTTACAAATTGGTATCAGATCATGGTTATAACACTTGACCTACTTGGGCTCATGGATGAGTCGCTTCAAAAATATATTTGGAGTACTTTTAAAAGAGTGACACTCTACCTTACCTCTTTCTTAAAAGTTTGGTTAAAAATGTTATTAAAGAGAAGAATGGAACTTTCTACTATGTGTGTGCATTTAAGAAATTGAACTGTGTATTTTTCATGAACTAATAAACCATTAGCTAACAATAAGTGTTTTCTTGAGAAGTCAGTAAATCATGGGAAAAATTCAATAATAAAGGATGGTGACATGTCATGAAGTGGGGGATGGCTCCCATAATAGAGACGAAGAATCTAATGAAAGGAGGGCGGTGGAAACCCCTCTAGATCTAGCCAAAATTGTAAGGGGCCTCAGGGCCGAATTATAGAGTTGCAAGGATGACAATGAGAGATTGATAAAGGAGCAATAAAAACAAACATAAATTAATGCAGTCTTGTTGCAGAGCTTGTCTGACATATAGAGGAAACTACAGCATGAACCCGCAACTATTCATGTGGATCGACGACATAAGAAGAGAAGTCAAAGTCCACCTAAGATATGAAAACATGACTCCATAAGTGAACACACTGGGAGAAGTGCCTCGAAGAAGGCCCAAACTAGAGGTAAGGGACACTCATCGGTAGAGTCCTCTAGAAAGGAAGATGGAAAATCCAAAGGATATTCTAGTAGCAGAGCAAGCTCACATTCTCAAAAGAAAGGAAAGAAGTGGAAGCGTTCCAAAAATCATGATCCTGAAGAATTCAAGAAAGCCAAACCACCCTCTTTCGATGGAGAGATTAGAAAGGGATAAGAGGATAAAATTTGGTTTCTTGGTTTAAAGAAATACTTCAGAGTCAATGACTACTCTGAAAACTTGAAGGCTCGAATAACCATCTTTAACCTGAATGGAAAGGCTTCCATTTGGTGGGAAGACCTTAGGAATCTAAAAGGAGTCCATGAGAAGGACTTGTCATGGAAACAGTTTGAGAAATACTTTAGGAAGCAGTATCTGTTAGAGAAATGCATGGATGGGAAGACTAAGGAATTCTATGAACTCGGGCTGGGGTAGCTCACCATAGATGAATTTTTCAATAAATTCCTTGAACTATTGAGGTATGTACCCTACATAAAAGATGAAAAAGTAAAAATGCAGTTGTTCATTAGTGGGTTACCTCAGACCTACTGAGACAAGATTGAGTTCAATGAACCAAAGAACTTAGAAGAAACTATCTTGGAGGCAAGGTATTTTTCTGAACATTTTGGGAGTAAGACAAGACCTCATGAGAATTGGAAGAAGAGGAGTAGTTGAGGATTCCAGAAGAAGGGGTTTAAATCCTCAAGATTTAAGAACTATGGAAAATATTCTAGAAGGAGCCTTCCTACTAGAAGTGTATATCATAAAAATTTCCCCTCTCAAAATGGAAATAAACCTTTTAATATAGTCCCATAAAAGATCGATAACCTAAAGAAGAAACCCTTAAAATGTTTGGGTTTCAGAGAAGATAATCAATTGAGGGACTGGCCACACAGACAACATAACAGTAAGATAATCTAGAATATCCAAGAAGCTACCACCATCAATGATGTGGAGAGTATATTGCCACGAGTCTATGCAGCCTTGGACAATAATGAAGCCAACCACCAAGCTTCAGTAGAGGAGCTAGAAGGTATGATCGCCAACCATCTAGTTTCTATTTTAATTGACCCATGTTCTAATTTGAGTTATGTGCCCCCTCAGACTATCAATAAGTTTAAACTGCAGCCAATTAGACATGTTAAAGTGTGGTTGGTGTGATTAGCCACTGGGACCAAAAGAAAGGTGGCAGAGGTCATACCAGCCTATCAATTCATCATGGGTGGATTTACCATCCGAGCAACCCTTAACATACTTCCTCTAGGATATTATGACTTGTTGATTGGTATGGATTGGTTGGCTTCTTATAAAACTAAATTAGACTGTTATCATAAAAATTTAGAATGTGTAAATGAAGAAGGGAGAAAAATGACCCTCCAAGGGATTCAGAATCCTGTCTCAGTGAGACAAATATCATCCCTTCAAATCAAAAAGTATTGCATAAAAGGGTGTTCCTTATATGCCACATAGGTACTGAAATATGTTGAGAATGAAAAGCCAAGCCTAGAGGACCACCCCATATTAAGAGAATACAAGGATGTGTTCCTAGAAGAGGTACCAGGTCTACCTTCGAGAAGGGATATCGAATTCTCAATAGAACTTACACCAGGAGTGGTACCAGCATCTAGAATGCCATATAGAATGAGCACGCTAGAGATGGTTGAGATCAAGATACAACTAAAGGAGATGATGTACAAAGGCTACATCCGACCCAGTGTATCTTCGTGTGGATCACCCGTCTTGTTTGTGAAAAGGAAAGATGACACACTCTGACTGTGTATAGATTATAGACAACTCAATAAGACAACCATAAAGAACAAGTACCCCTTACCAAGAATCGATGACGTGCTCGACCAATTAGGAGGTGCTTCCATCTTCTCAAAGATCGACTTAAGGTCTGGGTG
>CBVK0102360705.1:0-13201 GCA_900067695.1 Picea abies
GGATCTTCATCTCTCCCATGGGCCCTTTAATGCCCTTCATATCAGTGAAATTGGCTGGAAACAAGTCCTGGTATTCATGTAGTAATTCTGTGATCTTGTCAATAGTGGCCTCATCCCAGTAATCTCCAACATTTTCTAGTTAGGGTGTTTCTTCCATTCCTATATTGACTTTCTTGATTTTAATGGGATTCCCAATGAAAGGCAGTTCGACCCCAGGCCCCTCTATGTCTCTCTGTCCCTCAGTTTCTGCGATGTTCACATTTCGAGGATCATCGTCCTCATCAAAATTTATGTTGTAACAATCCTGTAATTTCTGGAAAGGTACAATCCATTCTTATTCTTCTTTCTCTTCAGGGAGGTTAGGTACCTCCTCAAAAAATTTATTCCTTATAAATTGTAATTCTTGATCGACTGTAGGATGCTGAATTTCAAACAAAAATGTGGTGAAAAATTTCTGAGTCATACCATGCCAATCTGAAGTGGTGAGGCATAGTTCAACTTGTAGATACCAGTTGATAGGAATTGTAGCCAATGTGTTAATAAACTTATGCACACATTGTTCCTGAGGAATACGACTCCAGGCTTCCTTGCATCTTCGCACATGGTATTTTGGGAAACTATACCTGTATCTTGAACTTCACACCCTTTGATGTTGTCTGAGAATCATGCTATCATCAAAGTGCGACATTGCACCCATTCTGTGATGTTCTGCTTATGTGTCCCCCACCATCTCGCTAGAGCATCTTTCAGTGCTTCATCTAGTACCAACAACCTCTATGGTGCTGGTACAATTTCTTCAAATTCTAGTAAAAATGTTTCCAAGTGATTCAGACCATCAAATGTGGGTAGGTTACTTACTTTTGTGATGATCCAATGAACTTCCCTAGTCAATCTGGCACATCTTCGCGCAAAAAATTCATACATATTATTCTGCTAGTTCTCCAGTGCTTCTTGTAAGTCTGATGAGCATGCGATCTCACTTAGCCAACTCAATTTCCCATCTGCTATAGGGTGATGTAATCATGTTGTCTTGCTGTCAATTTGTAAATATTCTCTAATTCATATGCGTGGTCTTCTTCTCTAGTTGGATCTGTGTAACTGCAACCTTCGTTAGGATCCAGAGGTGCAATGACCCTAAGGCCATTACGCTGGAATGTCATTCTCCTCTTCTTTAAATCAACAAAAATCGAGTTGTTAAAGGCCAAATCAACACCTAACAGTGCAGGATAAGGGAAACTCTCATCCACAATATCAATGACTTCAAAGCATACAAATGTTCTTACTCCATCGATGTCTACAGGGACATGTTCCAGTATTCCAAAAGGACTCACCTATTGCTGATTAGCCATTATGAGTCTGATAGGGGAGTAAATCAGCTTCGGTTTCCCCATCAATGCCCAGGTCTGCTTTGTCATGACATTGACCTCTAATCCCAAGTCAAGGACCACATAATCTATATCATAGTCCCCAATTTGACCATTCAAGTGTAGCTCCTTGTTTGTTCTTCTCTTCCTTGACACTTGGGCATAGGGTCCACTCTTCCTATATCATATTGAATTATGAGTTATTGTAGTTCTTGTACAACCTTCCCATCTTTAATTACATCAATAAGTGTATATAAGAATCCTACAATCTTACTTAGTTCTTTTCCCTTTCCAGGCGAAGTAGACTGATCGAATGCCAGAGGCATCCCACATTCTTTCACTTCTAGTTGTGCCTTCGATGAAGAGCCCCATGCTCCTCCAAATTATCTTTGAGCCTCCTCAAATGTCTTTTTCTCCTTCCTCGGATCGAACGACTATGTCTTCTTTGCATCTCTGTTGACCCTTACTCCATTTGTATTCTTCTCTAGAGTCGCTATGTCTTCTCTTGTAGTAGTGCCTCCTATTGTGATAACAACGAATATGGGGTCCTCTTCATGAGGTTCAATTGATATCAGTTGCACTTATGGGTTCCCACCCCATATTTCCTGAAGCTTAGCCAACAATGTTGGACATTACTCAATAACATGCTCGAATGAGTTGCAGTAGTTGCATGTGGTACAAGGGTTTTGAAAGTTCCTTGCAAAGTATGCTAGCTACACATAGTTGTAACATATGATCTGTCCTTGACCTCGATCTGTACCTCCTCCTCTTCCTCTTCCTCAGAATCCACCACGAGGTTTGAAGTTTCGTCTTCCTGGGGAATTATACTGCACATTGTTTCCTTCTTGCTGTACTTTGCCTCAAATTTTGTATATATCCTGTGACCTTTCATGCATGAGATCATAAGCTTTGCAATCCCTATTATCAGGCCCCATTGACTTATAGAACGTGTAATACAGATTTATGGGTGTCTGGACATATTTTTGCAAATAGTAACATTCACCATGGCGATGTCAATTTCTACATACCTCGCACTAGGGTAGGGTAACTTGCTTCAAAGGGCTCGGAGCTCCCGAATCCAAGTACTCATGAAATAGGGGACAATGCTCCTTATCCTGACCCTCTAACTTGAATCTGATACACCATATGTCTTCTCTCTTATCGTTTCCTTTTTCCTTCTTCATATCTTTGACCTGCAATGATAAGATAGTCAGGTGACTCAAGATTTGACTCATACCTGAGTTGGATTCTCCCATTGGGGTTGATTCTAACTTCATGGTGATCTCCAATGCCTCAGCCCATGAAGTAATCTTTTGTTGCATCAGAGGAAATCTGATGTGTGGAAAGAGGGCAACAATGAACCATTCTTTGTTTTATTCATCTAGGATCCGGAAACTCAAATGGCCTGTCAAGGTCTTAAACCTCTGATCAATCTCCCAAACAGGTTCAACTAGTCTCTGCTTGATTTCCTTCAACTCTGTGATGCATTGTGACTCCGACTTAGGTTTCTTGAATTCAAAAATCAATGCGATATTAATTTCATTCAACGGTTTAGGCTGTACAACTCCTTTAACAAACTTCATGTACCAGCTCAGTGCACGGTCTCTCAGGGTAGTACTAAACTGAGCTCTCTTAACATTTTCATCAGTGATATTCTTAATGCTCCATACAACTTCACATAGAAACCAATGCTGATTAGGATCTTCAGATCCATCTCCTCTAAAGGTGGGTAGCCTCATCTCATTTACCATAGATCTTCCTAGACTTCCTGATTGAATAGGTACTAAACTTCTTGTACCAGTGCTCTGAGTGCTATGATAACTTAGGTTACTCTAGTTACTATGGTAGGCGCAGCTCCTAAAGTCTTTGATTCTTCTCGGCGAGGTTTTTCAGTCTTTCCTTCCTCTTCCCTAGCAGATTCTTAATACTCCTCGTTCAATAGTTCTTCTTCTTCCTCACTGTAGAACCCTTCATACTTTACCAGTAGTTCATGATTCACCTCAAACAATTTCACCAGAGGAATTTCTATGAACAGTCTCCCACTGCACGTATGTCCAACCTCTGTGTCACTGTCGTTGTCTGAATTCTTGAACATTAGATTTTCCATCCAATCGAATATTGTATCTTCAAGATGTTCTTAAAAATTTTCCTCAAGTTCCCTTAAATAAATATCTCTCTGCTTGGCTATATCACTCTACTCTATCAACAACAAACTTAGTAATATAACCTTCGATCGTGCTATCAAACTAGTGATCTACTTCTCTTGACACGACATTGTCAACTCTCTTGACCTTATTGACCAGTGCTACTATCCAAACCACAGGTGGTTTGAGTCTGATCTCAAACTGGGTATCTGCTAGTATTCCTAGCCACTCATATAGCTCTTGATGAATTCCTCCAAAGAAGATCTCATGTATATTAGTAAATATATATCTTTCCAACCAATCCTCTGTACTAATATTAGGGTTTCTATTCTGTGCTTCGACGAAGTCTCTCTCTTATTCTTCTATCTGCTTCTAAATTTCTGTCTTCGATGGAAACCACCTTGACATTCCCTCAAGAATATCTCAGTCTCGACAATGAAACCATTTTTTGGCATAGGGGCAGACCTAGGGTTCATCTCCAACATCGCACCAACAAGCCCTAACTACTGGCCCTTTCGACAACACCTGTGTAGCAGATGTAGTCTCACCTGAAGTAGCAATAGGGGGTTGCAGGACACAAGTGTCTACAACCAGAAGGAATGCAAAGTGGATTCAAAACCAATAACACACAAAATCTAGATCTAGATATTCTCTATCACTCTTAAACTCACCTCGCAAGTTATATCAGTAATCACAATAATATCTTAGTAAATGAAAAATAATCACAACATCAATCACACATAACACAAGATACACGTGGTTCACCCTCTCTCTAGGGATACATCCACATAACTATGCTTTATAATATATTAGATGAAAGCCTACAGTTATATCTATGCACTTAGCTACAAATCTCTCTTCTTCTCTCTCTTTCTCTCCCCTCCCTACACACCCAGCTGTAGGATTGATCTTTGCACCCAGCTGAAGATCTTACAATACGACTCAATATCGCTCACACAATATCCCTTTTCTCAATGAAAAAACAACTGATCAATGACCAACAAAAACCATTCCCCTCTCATCTAGGTCTTTATTTATACATTACATTGACTCTCGGACATCCTTAGGCCGAAACCTAGGTGTCAAAACCCTATATGCCAAAACCCCAGGTGTCTAAAACCCTAGGTCAACTTGACCCAGATTTTTAGGGCTTTGCCAATCTATCTTTCCTTCTTTCCCATGATGTGTTCCAAAGCACCCATTGACATCTTCTTCTGCTTATTGAGTTGTCCATGATCCATCTATCTTGTTGATATGTCTTCCTCAACCTTCTCATGCAACGACTAGTTCTCCTGTACTTCGCTTCATCTTTTCTTCTCCTTCGACCCACTTCGACCCAATCTCAGTTACTGTGTCTTCCGTGCAGTTCGTAACTTCTCCTTCCTTCTTCTTTGTTCTTCGCTTTCTTCCTTATTCCATACCCAAGGGCCAACAGTGGGTCACAGATTTACAAGAAAATTTTGAATTTAAAATTTATGATGATGTCTCATGAATTTTTATATGCCTATGATACGGGTGAGAAGAAAAGATCTGTCTAGAAAGAAAAAATGATGAAAAATGGCTACTGCTAAGCTATGAGAACCCCATGGTAATCCATGATCACCTAGAATATTTTTTGTTGAGGTAACACAAGCCATAGGGACGCCTAGGCAGAGCAATTCTGAGGGACGCCTCAACTCTAAGGCTCGACAAAGTCTCTGGAATTCTTCTTGTGCGAGAAAACCTTTGAAAGGAAAGATGGATCACTCGAGGGACTGTATATCAGAGAAGGGGATACCTAAGCCTGGGCTTGGAGGTTTAGTGACCACAAGGAAGATGAGACCTTGATAGTTCTTGTAAACTATTGATTGGGATCATGCACACAATGGGTAGTTCTTCCTATGTGAGAAAACCTTGGCATGACAAGATGGATCACCCAAGGGACTGTATAGCAGAGAAGGGGATGCCTGAGCCTAGGCTTGGAGCGTGAGTGACCACAAGGAAGATGATACCTTGATAGTTCTTGTAAACTATTGATTGGGATCATGCACACAATGGGTAGTTCTTCCTGTGCAATAAAACCTTGGGAAGGCAAGATGGATCACCCGAGGGACTGTATAATAGAGAAGGGGATGCCTGAGACTGGGCTAGAGGGTGAGTGACCACAAGGAAGATGAGACCCTGATAGTTCTTGTAAACTATTGAATGGGATCATGCACCCAATGGGTATGTCAAGGAAAATCAATGAGCCTGGATAACAAAACAACCATGTGGATACAAATCCACAAACTGGGCAAATAATTATTGTACTAAGATTATGAAATTTTCCTAGAGATTTTTATGCAATATTTTCACATAAGACTATGATTAAAGTGCTTGTTGTCCAAGAATTATGGAAATCAGGTGACCAAGATTAAGTGTCTAAAAAAAGGACCCGACCAAGAAAGAAGGAACAAGATTTCTGAAACAGTTGAATGAGAAAGGCATGACAGGTATTTTTGAGAAAGAAAACCAAGGACAATGTTCCTTTAAGGGGGAGGGAATTGTAACACCCCTGTTTCCCCCAGCTTGTAATTAATCATAAAATAGGATTACCATGCTAAGGCATGTGGACAATGTAAATTTTTTATTATTAAAATGCCCATAACTAACTATTGGGGGTGAAGCCTTGAAGTATGAGCCATGATATCTATAAAGAAAAGAAATCGGTTAATGAAGAGAGGAACAGTGGTTGAATTACCAACCACCCCCATGAATGGAAGCATGGTCTAGCTACATAATGTCAGCCCAAAGTACCACAGAGACCTGCAGACCCAAGCTCCCTTTTGACAAAAGGAACAGGACAGGTCGAAAACCTTCCAAAGGAGGGAAGGTAAGATACATACACGCACACAGAAAGAGTGGAAGATAAGAAGAGAGAACAAGCTCATAAGGGAGATGTGTGAACCCAAAGGAAGTGTAGAGAACACGACCTGAAGGACCTGAACGTGAGCTTGATGTTGAGGAAGCATCTGATAAGCCTCATAGGGTCACAATGATAGAGAGAGTCTTTCTGAGAAATGGCATATGTTCCCTAGTGATATCATGGCTTGGCATGAGGGTGGCCAGAGTGCTAAGAATGAATTCCTATGAGCCTATGGTTGGGTGGAAAGGCACACACCCACAATAAGTTAGTTGGATGCAAATTTTAATAGATAATTATTCTCATACCCTGTGAAATTGAGTTGTAATTGTGTAATAAAATTAGATATACTGTGAATGACCCAGGGATGGATATGTTTGCTTAATGATTTATACTATATCCCTTTTTGGTGCCTACTTGATTGTGTAATTAGGAAAGTAATAAATTATATGTATTGGACATGTTTTGTATTCGTAAATTCTTGTGCCCTGTGGTTGCTTAAGCTAGATCCACGAACTTTGAGTTCATCAACCTTGGGCATAGTTTCACGTATGCATGTTGACACTCCTAGTTGTTCTGAGTCCCTTGAAGGAGGGAGTCTATTAAAGCTCAGGAGAGATAGTGCACATATGCACAGGCTCTCTGTGAGGTAGGCAGAGACCAAGAACCACTTAAGTTCTATAATTGAGGAATGAGCGTAAGGGGTGTGTGGAAAGATTCTTCCAAGAGTTAAGTTCAAGAGAAAGAGCACAAAGATCTTAATCATTTCAGAGCTAACAAAGCTCAGGAAGAACAACGAGGTTGAAGTATCGAAAGGGACGGTCTCTTGTTTGGAAGATGAATGGATGAAATTTGTTCGGAAGAAGCCACGGTCTGTTGTGACCGTTGGGTATGGGAAAGAGCGTGGGAGTCATTCGGACTTCGCGAGTTTGGCATAAGGGAGGTAAAATCCTTGAAGTTCTGAAGTCCCGAAGTTAACTCTGAGCCTTATATATGAGGATGCTTGGGAACCATCCCGACCATCAGATCTAGGAGGTAGACGATAGTCAAGTTACCAGAACTACCCATGACTTAAGAATTTGACAGCAGATGTGTTACTGCAAGGCCCGCAATCAACCTACGTCGTTGATCTCATTGGGAATGGAAGATCAACAACTAGGATTAGACTATATTCGAGTGAGAAATCCCCTTATTGCAGAGGTTGAACCCCACAATTAGTGTGAACCATCGATCTATGAATGGAGATCGAGGGTGGGGAATCATTGCGGACCGTGAAAGTGAAAGCAGTGGATGCATTAGTTCATGGCCCACAATTCACCAATGTTTTTTATCTCGTCGGGCTGGAAGATCAATGATTCTGGTTAGACGAAGTTGGGTGAGCACTTTCCAGATTGCGGAGGTCAAACTCTCTGATAAAGAGAACGCATGTTAGTGCACGGCCCACAATCAACCTACGTCGTTGATTTTGTTGGGAATGGAAGATCAACAACTAGGATTAGACTAGATTTGAGTGAGCACTCCCCTGATTGCAGAGGTTGAACCCTGCAATCACTGTGAACCATCGATCTATGAATGGAGATCGAGGGTGGGGAATCATTGCAGACTGTGAAAGTGAAAGTAGTGGATGCACTAGTTTGCGGCCCACAATTCACAAATGTTGTTTATCTCGTCGGGCTAGAAGATCAATGATTACTGTTAGACAAAGTTGGGTGAGCACTTTCCAGATTGCGGAGGTCAAACTCTCTGATAAAGAGCATGCATGTTGGGTCCCCGCAATTACTGTGAACCGTCGATCATCATTGACCTTCGATCTGAGTTTGAAAAGATCCCTGAAACACAAGGAGTGCGTGGGAAATTCAAATATTCAAGGAGATCAAGCTCAGAAGAGATAAGCACTTTTTAGAAGTGTAGATGAGGTCCACGAGACAGAATCGTAGGGGGAACAAAGGTTGCGGCCTTTGAATACTTATAAAATATTCTAAGGTAGAGGAAATAAAAATCTCAGGAGGAAGAGCATCAGTAGCCATTGGATCACAGCACAGAGGAACAACAATTGTCTGATCAAGGAAAGGTGCACAAACCTTAGTTCTTTTCATTCACAAGGAAGTGAACTTACCAAAGTTATGAAGTCTCAAAGTAATCTGAGGCCGTTCATCATCAAGAGAAGGAGATCATGACCGTTCATCACTAGGAGACACGTGTTAGTAGATTGTGAGCTTCAGATAATCTCTTCGAGAAGTTTCAGTTGAGATTTGAGACTCCCAAAATCCGAAGATCCAAAGTAAACGTCAACCGTCAGAGCCAGAGGATAGGTGGTGTAAGCCTATAGAATCTGCGTAACAACCCAAAGTAAACGTCAACCATCGGATCTAGAAGAAAAGTGGCATAAGTCTGTGGACTCCAGGTAAATACCCGAAGTAGGTCATGGCCATTGATTGCTAGGAGGGGTACGTGTCGATAGATTGAAGTTACCAGATGAATGCACTTCAAAAGGAAATGAGTGCGTAGAAGATTGAAACTCCCAAAATTCAAAGAGCCGAGGTAGATCATGTCTATTGGCCGTCAGGAGATATGTGTCGGTAAATCAGAGACTTCAGGGAAAACTTCTTCAAGGTTTCCAAGTGAGGAGTGAGACAAAATGTCGAAACCCCAAAAGCCAAAGAGATCGAAAGCTGAAGAGAGTCAGGAGGGTAGATCCAGAAGGGTGTGTGGCGATAGATCAAGAACTCTGAGTGGAAGCACTCTGGGAGAACGCGAAGGAGAAGAGTTTGAAATTGTCGAAGCCCAAACAACCAAAGCAGTCGAGAGTCATTGATCCGTGGGAGGACACATGTCATCAGATTGTAGACTCTAGGTAAAACCATTCTGGAAGAAATAGAGAGTGAGGAAAACTGAAATCTGAGATCTTCGAAGGCCAAAGTGTCAAAGGAGACAAGGGTCATTGATTCAAAAAGGACACGTGTTAATAGATCACGAGCTCCAGGTGAACTGTATTGGAGTTTCAGTTGAAAATTGAGACTGTTGAACCCCAAAGACCCAAAGTGAATCTAGACCATCTGATCCAGAAGACACATGGCACAAATTTGTGAACTCCGTGTAAAGCACCATAGTGAATCTCAACTGTCCGATTGAAGTGGACACATGACAGAAATCCACATACTTTGAGGAAAGGTGAAAGTTGAGACTTGAAGAGTTTGAAGCTCAAAGATTCAAAGGGATTTAAACCATCAGATCAGAGGGAGACACATGTCAGTGGATAGTCAACTCTAGGTAAAATCCAGTGGGGAAAGGGTTTGAGAGTTGAAACTCCTGAAGCCCGAATCACGAATAAAATCACAACCGTTGATTTAGAAGGGTTAGAACTGATCCGTAGAATTTGAAAGGAAAGATTTGAGACATCATTTCAAAAGCACTGTCAAGATCATGAGATTGATGGCCCATCACATTGAGGGGATCGAAGGTGCACAAAATTTAAAAGTTGAGGGTGAGCCACAATCCAAACCACAGTTTTGGAGAAAGGACACATGGAGGCTTGGGATGAATTGCGGGGGAAAGGTAGTTGGTTTCAATCCACCCTTGGTCACACCCACAATCATGTGATTACATGAGGACATTTCCCAAGGTCATGTCAAGGAAGGGATTATTATAAATGGGGTTAGAACCCAAACTCAGAGATTTTGCAAGCGCAAAGGGGAAGGTCGTGGGTACCATTAGATCTACACTCGAAAGTCGAAAGGGTCTGCGTTTAATTACAAAACGAGACCATCAAGGTCTCATAGAGTCATTTGGATTAAGAATCAGAGATCCTAGACTGGGAGGTCAGACTGGTTCCCTAACTTTCCAAATTAGAAACCATGGATGGAGAGTTCGTCCTTTAAGGAAAGCAAATTTTTTTTTTTGCCTCCTCGTGGGTGTGTTACATTTCTCCACTAACTGGTTACTCTTCTAGTCCTTATGGAGAACTTGATTGATTCCTCCTGCATATCATGGTTTCATCATTGAGTCTATGCTACCAGAGTCTTCCGTATGTCTCATGCTCTTGTTTACAAGAAGTTTATCAACCCGTGTCAGTCATTTATCAGAACTCTTGACTTTGCATGTCGGCCATACCCTCAGTTTTTCTCAAAATCACATGATGTTGTAGTCCTATCATGCACCCTGGTCCTACTTTCATCATTGGTAGGTAACCTTGAACCCAACAATCGACATTTCATCATTGGTCGTTGACTGGGTGGTTTACTTTGTGTTCAACTGTAAGACATCTATTCACACATTGGGATTCGTGTAGTGCCTTGGATTCCATTAGCCTTATTGGTGGTTTCCTTGCCTTTTTCAGTATTTTTCCTCATTGGTTGCTATTCATAGGGTATTTTTTGTGTACTACTTGCACTTGGCACACACGAAAGATGCATAGATTCATTGGTTCGTGAACATGTTATTCGTCCGATTTCCTCCAAATAATGAAGCTCCTGCTTTGTACCTCATGTTGAATGATGAGAGATGCCTTAATGCTCTCCTTTCAATGGGTCTCCTTCCATTTAATTCAACTCATTTATTCCAAAAACGAGGCCTAGAATGTTATGATTACCTTGAGGCTTGCAGTCATTAGTGGCAGGTTCTCTTACCATCAACAGTTGGGAATACATCAATGTCTCCTGATCAATGGATTATTCAAGTGTTCGAACCTGACTACTTTATTCACACTTCTAAGAATGTACTCGATGCCTTGATACCTACTTTCATTATCGGTAGGTTGTCTCTTGTTTATTAATGGTATACCTCAATGACCGGTAATCAAATGATGTCTCATTATGTTCGACCTCAACTCCTTTATTCACATGATGTAGACTTTCAGCTTTGGTGGATTGTGTAGAAGACTTGAAGACATCAATATGTGGCCGCAACTTTCCTGAGTTGTTGCTTCCCTTTCACTGGACCAATACCTATATGAATTTAGTGATCATGGGAGATCATATTGTAATCCATTGTATACGGATATCTTTAGATTGATTTTGAGGCTGGTTCTACTGGGCCTTGTTTGTGACTATGACAACCTTTGGCATGAAACCGCATTTGTATTCTCCTATTCATGGCCATGGACAATTATTTGGTATATTTTCACATGGATCTGCAGTGTAATTCAAAATTGGCATCCATGTATGCAAAGTTAGTATAGAATGTAATGAGAAACTAGTTCTTCTAGTTGGTTCCCCATCACTCCACTTCTCGATTTTTATAATGTATTTCGGCCATCACAGATACTCCTTTAACCTCACACATTAGGGGGAATCTTTTATAGAGATATTTTCCTCATCCTATGCAATCTTGCATAGAGGGACCTTTTCCATTTCCCAATGCAGACTTTTCATCCCTTTTTGCAAATCCCAGAGCTAAAAAATACATTTTTTCCACATGTACTCACCTTGCCTACTATAAAACATGTGTATACATAGGCTGCACCACTACAACCCATGTACATCGAGATTTGTGCCCAAAAATGAAAAATGGTGTCGGGTTTCCATGTCACGAGAGGACATCTATGATCCTTTGCCTTCCATTTACTAGAAATGTTCTGACTCGGACCTTCAGTTCCATTTGAAGGCTATAAATGTGCTAATTCCAAGCTATGGAAAGAAGGAGAAAGAATTCAAATTTGAAATAAAAGTTACTCTGGAGAAATTATTCACTTCATATTGAGTCTGCATCCCTTTTTCCTTTAAGTCTGAACACAGTGTTCAGCCTCCAAGCTCCTCCCTTATTGATTGAGAACATTATTATCTCTCTTCTATGAGCTTCCCTTTGGTGGAGGATTGAAGTGGTGGAGGCCCAGCTGGAAGGAACTTAGTTTCTCGGTTCCGAACCGTGCCGACATAGAAGTCTGTAACTTTTTCACTTCTATTGATCATATATTAATAGAAATACTCTTTTCCCATCCAATTTATATCTTGCAAATATTTTAATTATTAGTCCATGGGCATATTTGTTATGTATATTAATAGATTATGCTATTGAATGTGCTAACATCATATATCATCACCATATGCTTTCTTTGCTTGGTTGTTGAGGAATAGTTGTAGGTATATTGCTTTGGGTCAAGTGCTCAATGGTGGACTTCATTGAACATCTGGATGAGGTACGCCTTTTACCTTGTCTTGCTAGCATATTTTTTTATATATCATACTTGAGAATAGAGTTGATTTCTGTAGTCATTTCTTTGTGTTGTGGTTTACCCCTAGCCATAGAGAGATTTTCCTCGTAACACACCATTAGAATCTTTTCAGGGAAACTTCAAGACTTCTTCATGTGTATTCAATTCAGCTTCATAAAATTACAATTCAAGTTACGAATAGTTAAAATTCATGCCCTTACACTTTTTCCAACCCTTAATACATTTGGAACTCCTAATATTTATACAAGTTTGAGTTCCTTCAGTTTGAAACCGATTACAATGATTGGAATGAAATGTTTCAATTTCTGAAACTGATTACAATAATTACAAGGGACATTTTTGGTTTTGAAACCAATTACAATGATTAGCAAGAAGATGTTTCATGATCCGGCTTATGACTCCTCTAACACTTCAGTCCCGTACTTTTTCCACTTGTTATCTTCTGGTATTTCACCTGATCTACCATCTTCAGTGACACTTGGACATCATCTATTGGACCCTAGAAAAATGCACTTTGTCTTACCCAGCTGTACTATCTCCTTCTATTGTAAGTCAGAAGTGTCAGTGTTTCATGGAAATCTACACAGGAGATCTAGCTAAAACATGCACAAACAAAGCTTATCAAGAAAAGGAAGAGAGATAC
>CBVK0102360706.1:0-10574 GCA_900067695.1 Picea abies
TACACAATGAAGAATGGGAATCAATGTATATTATGATCTTATCAATGAGTAACAAGCTTCACTCATATAGGTAATGACATCCTATAATTAGGAATGCATGCATAATAGTGATGGTCTAAGATTAGAAAGTCTAAAATAGAACTAGTGAGCAGGGATGATTTTAGGGGCTAAATTTCGCTCATGGGCTAATTTTCCATGGTTTTTCCAAAAAAGAGATTCGTTATTTTAAAAATTATTCGCCCAAATTCTATAGGATAAAATTATTTTACCTTAAAAATCGCCAAAATTTTATAAAAACTATATAAAATCCTTAGAAATTTGAATATTTTTACAAAAATATAGACAAACATTTATAGTTAGCATATGAAGGATTAGTAATATTCGCCAAGGTTTCTACATTTTAAAATAAATGTCCATCCTTAAAATCATCTCTGCTAGTGAGTTAACTCCCAATGAACTAGTGTTAAAGTCTAAAATAGAACTAGTCAGTTAACTCCCACTAAACTAGTGTTACTCCCACTAAAATAGTGTGCCGAAAATATAAATTTCTCCAACAACCCCCCTGAACATCACTATGGAGTAAAAAATGAGTCCCGACTACTAGGCCATTTTAGGTACTCATATACAATGCAACTAATGAACACTGAATAAAAGCAAGGAAAGAGGGAAAACCATGTGGGAACAAAACCCCCCCTCAAGAGATAATGTATCAAAAGAAGAAAATGGCAGTTTCTAGGAAACTGTGTTCTTCACTGCAAGATGATCCCACAAAGTCTAAAACTTCTACTCACTAAAATTCTTCGTGAAGATGTAGAAATATTTATGGATCTGATGAAGTCCTTTGGCAACCTGTCAGGCCTTGTACCTCTTGATCCTGTGGACCCATTTACACCTGAAAATATTCCTTTTTGGTGGAAGTGGAACCAAATTCCAAGTCTGGTTCTGTAGGAGTGAGTCATACTCCTTCTGTATGGCTTCTTGCCATAATGGATTTCCCACAACCCTATTGTAGTTCTGTGGATCAGTAGATTGAACCATATAGTAATGCATGGGCATCGCAGGTTTTGAAGATGAAAGTATGATGCAGGAGCATCTCTCACAACAAGCAAGCCAACACGAATTATGAAATCACCTTGAGAATTGATGTGTCATCTTAAATGAAACCATTAAGAGGAAGCGCACTTGTAAATGTAATCGGACCTTGAGCCATACACTCTCGTCCATAGTAGGTAGGAGGAATTTAATATAGTTAATGCTGGTAGATAGAATTTAATGTTAGATTAGACAGTTTTAGAAATAAAGAGGGAAATGAGATATAGACACCCTCATTGTGGATTGTAACATAATTCTGAGCATTGAGAAGAAGAGCATGCAGAGAGCTGTGTAAGAACACCCATGTACAGATCTTGAATTAATAGAAGGAAATTGATTCAAATTCATGGCATTGTGTTATTCTCTGTGTATGTATGCTAAATGATATGCTCATGAGTATTTACTTCCTGTTATGCATTTGTTTTATATGCTATGTATGAATGATTTCTTGCTGAGTGTTTGAAATCTGAGGAAGGAAGTAGGAGAAATGAGTTTCAATTGTTTCTCTATCTGAGTAAGGATTCCTGCAAGGAGTTCAGTTGAATTCGTCTACAAGGAGTGCGTTGACAAAAGGCTCAGATAGTTTAACTCTTGTTCTCATTCACCCAAAAGTGCATTTGGGGCACAGGAGCCGTGCAAGGAGTGTGCAGGCTAAGGAAAGTCTCAGTTGTGAATCTGAGCGAAGTATTGAAGGACTGTTGGTGCAAGAGTGCACAGAGTTGAAGTTATTCAGCACTTGGAAGTGTCTGAGAGTTTCCGCAAGGAGTGCGCGCAAGAATGTTCTCTAAGACTCAGAGTCGTGAGAAATATCAGGAAGGATAGGCCTTCGAATTCTGATGAAGAACTGTGTAGGGAAGTCATGATTGGGAGTTCGTAAGAGGCGTTGCAAGTGTGCACGCAGGTGGATAAGTCCTTGTGGAGGAATACTTGGTTCATTTCACAAAATTCATCGGGAAAGTTAGACGGTCGATATTCTCTGAGGAGAAACCGTGAATCTCTATGGACCGTGGGATCTTGTGGAGGTGCAAGGGAGATATGACATCATATTTCCTAAAGGCTAAAATATCAGGAGGGGGAGAGCTATTGATCCAAGTCATTCAGGGTCGTTGGATCTACACATACATCGTTCATCGGGGTTTCGTGGGTTGAAGTCTTGTGAATATAGCAACAAGAATCACGAAATCGCGAAACGCGATATCTCGACGAGCTCAGAGCCATCCATCTATTGGGACAGGTGGCAGGAACTAGGAGTCATTGGTATATCGAGGTTTCAAAAGTCAAGAACCCGAGACCTTTTGAGTTTCGAAACAGTGAGGGGATCATAGCCGTGGATCTCGAGAGGGACATGTGTCATGTGATCACCCAACCAAGGATTCGGTCATCGGGGCTCATATAAGTGAGTGGGTTGACTTTGTGTTTTGGTGAAGTCTGAGGTTCGATCTGAACCATCCTTCATTTGGGACGCGTGTTAGAAGATCTGAAGAAGTCGGGGTTTGGAGTATGGGGGTTTCAAGGACAATATACTCTTGCAATTTGGAATCACAAAACATGATATCCCAATGGGGTAGAGTAGTGTGGGACCATGAGAGTCGAAGTGGAAGACATGTGGCACAAGTTATCGGGGTTTCGCAGTGAGAAGTGCCGAACGATTGACATCATGATTCGTGATCCCGTGAAGTCCAAAACCCCGATAGAAGTGACGGGAAGTTGAAGGGACAACTCATGCGTGCGTCATAGTTTCAGTGTATCAGGCATTGGGAGTCGGAGAACCGAGTTACTTGGCATCACGAGTAGCGAAATCATGATAGGAGAAGTCCCAATAGAGGAAGATAAGGGTCAACATTGACTTGCATCGAGGTTTGGGGATTCAAAGCACCAACACTCGACCATTGACCTCGCGATACCGTGAAGTTCGATTCCTCGATAAGTAAAGAAGGGGAACGCGCAAAGAGTTTTATGGGTGTAGATTTCTCGATAGGGAAATAGAAGGACCGGGTAGTGTTCTTCGGGCCAAAAAGGGAGAGAAGATCTTGTGAGCGGACGTGCCCTGGGTGGTGCGCCTACATCAAGTGGTATCAGAGCCTTGTTCTTGTCTGTATATTTCAGGCAGGAAGAGGCATAAGAGGTAAAGAGCACTCTAATTCACATCAAGTGGTATCAGAGCTTAAAAAAGCTTCTTTGCTTTCTGTAGCAGGGAAAAGGAGAATTCACCATGCCACCAAGAAGAAGAGATAGACAATCACCCAATCCAGAGGAGGAAAGGGAAATTTTCAAAGGAAGGGGTAGGCAAGTGCAGAATCCAGAAGTAGAAAGAGATCTACATAACATACGTGCTATGATTGTGGACATGGAGATAAGACAAAGGTGCACAGCTGATGTAGGAGATATCAGTGAGTCCGAAAATGAAGATGATGCTGGACATGGAGAAGAATAAGTCACAACAGAAGATGCAACAAATGATCACTTACTTAAAGCCGTTGCAAGAATGGGTGCAAAGGTAAAGATGGACATTCCAGTTTATGAGGGAAATCTGGATGTAGAAGAGATTCTAGACTGGATTAGAGCTCTAGACACCTATTTTGATTATGAAGATATTGAAGAGCACAAGAAAGTCAGGCATGGTGTCATGAGATTAAAAGGAAATATAGACTTGTGGTGGGATAAACTACAAGAGGATAGGCATTGCCAAGGCAAGCAAAAAATTAAGAGCTGGGACAGGATGATTGCAAAGATGAAGGAAAAATTCATTCCCAAGGACTATCAAATTTCTCTATTCAGGAGAATGCAGAACCTGAGACAGAAGCTGATGTCAATAAAGGAATATACTGAAGAATTTTACCGGTTGAATATCAGGGCAGGTCATTGCGAAAGCAATGACGAAAAAGTGGCCAGGTATATGAATGGCCTGAGATATGAGATTTAGAATGAAATGAGTATGGTGACCATTTGAATGGTGTAAGATTCTTATCAGATGGCTCTGAAAGCTGAAGAGAAGCTAAGCCGAAAGCAAGGTCAGAGGGGCAGAGGCAGAAGTCAGTCCAGAGGAAAATCGGTTGCCCAAGAAAAATATCAGAAGCCCAAAGAAGATTGGAAGAAACCTCAGGCATGGACAGAGAGAGGTGGAACCTCATAGCAAGGGTAATACGCAGAGCAAAGAGAACAATATATTGAGCAGAGAGGAGGATATGTTGATAATAATAGGTTTCCTCGTACCAGAGGTAGAGGAAGAGGAAGAGGTGGAGTAATCACATGCTTCACATGTGGAAATAATGGGCACAAGTCTTATGAGTGTCCATAGAAAAAGAAAGAAACTGGAGAAACTCACATCGCCGAGGCACAGAAGTGAGATGCTGAGGTGGAAGACGTTGAAGGTGGAAGATCGTTGATGATGCGAAAGGTTCTCTTAATGCCAGAGAAGGAGGTGGAGAATTCAGCGCAGAGAAACAGTCTTTTCAGGACAGCTTGCAAGACCAAGGGTTGGGCATGCAAGGTCATTGTGGACAGTGGTATCACCGATAATCTCGTTTCAACCGAGATGGTAGAAAAGATAGAGTTGGAAATGACTGATCATCCAAGTCCATATAAAGTTACATGGCTACAAAAAGGACATCAGGTAAAGGTCACTAAACAGTGCTTAGTTGAATTTAAGATAGGTGGATATAATGATAAAATATTATGTGATGTTATTCCCATGGATGTTTGTCATCTACTGCTAGGTAGACCATGGAAATATGACAAAAATGTGATTCATGATGGGCGAATGAACACATACACCCTAGAGAAGAATGGGAGGACACACATGTTTCTTCCAATCAAGGATAAGGAGGTGAAACTGGAAGTAAGCAACACAGTGCTCCTCATGAGTGGGAAGGAACTCCTTACCAAGGTTAAGAAGAAGGAGGATCCACAGTTCATTGTGGTCAGAAAACCGAAGATTATTCTGACTAGCACAAGAGTGGATGATTTACCAGAGGAGGTTTAGGAACTATTGGAAGAGTTCGTTGACATTGTAGTGGATGAATTACCTCGTTCATTGCCACCGATGAGAAGTGTGAGTCATCATATTGATCTCATACCTGAAGCTAGTTTACCAAACAAAGTCGCATACAGGTTGACGCCGCAAGAGAATGAGGAAGTTAAAAGACAGGTCCAAGAGTTGTTGGACAAAGGTTTGGTCAGGGAGAGCTTGAGTCCATGTGCTGTTCCGACAGTACTCAGTCCAAAGAAAGACAGAGGCTGGAGGATGTGTACTGACTCGAGGGAGATTAACAAGATAACCATCAGGTACAGATTTCAATTGCCGAGAATAGATGATCTGATGGATATCTTGAGTGGAGCAAGGTACTTTTCGAAGATTGATTTGAAGAGTGGATATCACCAGATTCGCATGAGAGAGGGTGATGAATGGAAGACAACATTCAAAACCAACGAAGGGTTGTATGAATGGCTTGTTATGTCATTTGGCTTAAAAAATGCGCCAAGTACCTTTATGTGATTGATGAACGAAGTCTTGAAGGAGTTCATCGAGAAATTTTTCATTGTGTACTTGGATGACATACTAGTTTTCAGTAAAACAACAGTGGAGCATCTGAAGCATTTGGCTACAGTGATGCAGAAATTGCAGCAGGAGAAGCTATTGATAAATATGAATAAATCCTCATTCATGAAGACAGAACTCATCTACTTGGGGTTTGTTATTTCGGCAAATGAGTTGAGGATGGATCCAGATAAGGTGGAGGTAATAAAAAATTGGCCATCATCGAGGAACATATTTGAGGTGAGAAGTTTTCACGGATTGGCTAGTTTCTATCGAAAGTTCATCAGGAATTTCAGTGGAATTAGCGCAGCAATGATGGATACAGTGAAGAAAAGACATAAATCTTTTCACTGGACAGAAGAGGATGAGAAGAGTTTTAATCTGTTGAAGAGGAAAATTACGGAACAACCAATTCTGGTGTTGCCTGATTTTCAAAAGACATTTTAGGTGAAATGCAATGCAAGTGGATTTGCAATAGGGGCAGTCTTAAGTCAAGAAGACAGGATGATAGCATATTTCAGCAAGAAGATGAATGAAGCGAAAGTGAAGTATTCAACATATGACAAGGAATTTTATGCCATCATTCAAGCATTGAAAAAGTGGAGACACTATTTGATTCCAAAGGAATTTGTTTTGTATAGTGATAACCATGCATTACAGTTTGTGTCTCAATAGGAGAAGTTGAATCAGAAACATGTCAAATGGGTTGAGTATATGCAGAATTTCACTTTTGTGATAAAACATATTTATGGTACTGCTAACAAAGTTGTTGATGCTTTGAGCAGGAAGTGTTTGCTATTGCAGGAGTTCAGAGTCAAAACGCTGGGTTTTGATGATCTCAGGGACATGTATGCAGATGATCCAGACTTCAAGGAAGCGTATGAAGCAACTCAGAATCTAGTTCTCAGAGATAGAAGCCAGTGGGCCGAATACATGATCCAGGAAGGATTGTTGTTTAGAGGCAATCAGCTGTGTATTCCAAATTGTTCCATGAGGGAGAATCTATTAAAGGAGAAACATAGCGTAGGATTGGCTGGACATTTCGGTCATGACCAAACATTTGCAAAGCTGAGCGAATCATACTTTTTTGGCCAAGGATGCGATTGGAGGTCAAGAGATTTTTGGACAGATGCAGGATTTGCCAGCATTCGAAGGGGAGGAAGCAGAATGCGGGTTTTTATCAACCATTTCCCATACCAGAGAGATCATGGGATGAAATTAGCATGGATTTTGTGTTGGGGTTGCCAAGGACACAAAGAGGATTTGATTCAATCTTTGTGGTGGTGGATAGATTTTCCAATATAGCACATTTTATCCCATGTCAGAAAACCAGTGACGCGACTCACATCGCGAACTTGTTTTTTAAAGAATTCATTCGACTTCACGGCTTACCAAGGACCATAGTTTTGGACAGAGACAAGAAGTTCATAGGACATTTTTGGAGAACCTTATGGAAGAATTTGGGAACTAACTTGTTGTTTAGTTTAGCGTATCATCCACAGACGGATGGACAGACAAAAGCGGTAAACAGAAGTCTAGGAGATTTGCTGAGAAGCTTGGTGACAGAGCACCACAGCAGTTGGGACAATATATTACCACAGGCAGAGTTTGCGTATAACGACTTAGTGAACAGGAGTATAGGACAGAGTCCATTCCAGGTTGTTTATGGCATGCAGCCAAGGGGAATTTCTCAATTGAGGGATTCAGAACAGACTGCGACTAGGAGCGCTAGTGCTGAAGAATTCGTTGAGGCGATGAAAGAACTTCACAGCCGGGTGAAGGAGCGATTGCTAAAATCAAGCCAAGAATATAAACGCAGAGCCGATCAACATAGAAGACAACTTCAGTTTGAGGTTGGTGACTTAATTCTTGCACATTTGAGAAAGGAAAGTTCCTGAGAGGAACATACAATAAATTGAAGATGAAGAAAATCAGACCCTGCAAGGTCTTGAAGAAAATTGGAGAAAATGCTTATGAGATTGAATTACCCAATGGGATCGGAATATCTATGATATTCAATGTCTCAGATTTATACCCATACAGAGCTACGAAAATAGAGACTGGAAGTGATGGACAACCAGAGGTTCAGTGGTGAAAGCAGATGCCAGTTGCAGAGAAGCCACAGATGGAGCAGATACTAGATAAACGAGTGGGTAAGAGGACCAAGCGGAAAGAATATTTTGAATATTTGGTCAAGTGGAAGGGCCATCCAATTGAATATGCCAGCTGGGAGACTGAAGAAGAGATATAGAAGCATGGACATACCATGCAGGAGCTCATGGAAAGGAGCACATGAATATTTTCAAGCAAGGGAGTATGATGCAGGAGCATCTCTCACAGCAAGCAAGCCAGCACGAATTTTGAAATCACCTTGAGAATTGATGCACCATCTTAAATGAAACCATTAAGAGGAAGTGCACTTGTAAATGTAATCGGACCTTGAGCCATACGCTCTCATCCTTAGTAGGTAGGAGGCATTTAATATAGTTAATGCTGGTAGATAGAATTTAATATTAGATTAGACAGTTTTAGAAAGAAAGAGGGAAACAGGATATAGACACCCTCATTGTGCATTGTAACATAATTCTGAGCATTGAGAAGAAGAGCATGCAGAGAGCTATGTAAGAAAACCCATGTACATATCTTGAATTAATAGAAGGAAATTGATTCAAATTCACTGCATTGTGTTATTCTCTGTGTATGTATGTTGAATGATATGCTAATGAGTATTTACTTCCTATTATGCATTTGTTTTATATGCTATGTATGAATGATTTCTTGTTGAGTGTTTGAAATCTGAGGAAGGAAGTAGGAGAAATGAGTTTCAATTGTTTTCTATCTGAGTAAGGATTCCTGCAAGGAGTGCAGTTGAATTCGTCTACAAGGAGTGCGTTGACAGAAGGCTCAGATAGTTTAACTCTTGTTCTCATTCAACCAAAAGTGCATTTGGGGCACAGGATCCGTGCAAGGAGTGCACAGGCTAAGGAAAGTCTCAGTTGTGAATCTGAGCGAAGTATTGAAGGACTGCTGCTGCAGGAGTGCCCAGAGTCAAAGGTATTCAGCACTTGGAAGTGTCTAAGAGTTGTTGCAAGGATTGGGCACAAGAATTTTCTCTAAGACTCAGAGTCATGAGAAAGCTCAAGAAGGATAGGCCTTCGAATTCTACTGAAGAACTGTGCAGGGAAGTCGTGATTGGGAGTTCGTAAGAGGCGTTGCAAGTGTGCATGCAGGTGGATAAGTCCTCATGGAGGAATACTTGGTTCATTTCATAGAATTCATCGGGAAAGATAGACAGTCGGTATTCTCTGAGGAGAAACCGCGAATCTCCGTGGACCGTGGGATCTTGTGGAGGTGAAAGGGAGATACGGCATCATATTTTCTAAAGGCTAAAAGATTAGGAGGGGGAGAGCCATTGATCCAAGTCGGTTAGGGCCGTTGGATCTACATGTACATCGTGCATCAGGGTTTCATGGGTTGAAGTCCCGTGAATATAGCAACAGGAATCACGAAATCGTGAAACGCGATATCCCGACGAGCTCAGAGTTGTCCATCTGTTGGGATAAGTGGCAGGAACTAGGAGTCATCGATATATCGGGGTTTCAAAAGTCAAGAACTCTTCACCTTTTGAGTTCTGAAACAATGAGGGGATCATACTTGTGGATCTCGAGAGGGACACATGTCATGTGATCACTCAACCGGGGATTCGATCATCGGGGCTCATATAAGTCAGTGGGTCAACTTTGTGTTTGGCAAAGTCCGAGGTTCGATCTGAACTGTCCATCATTTGGGACACATGTCAGAAGATTTGAAGAAGTCGGGGTTTGGAATATCGGGGTTTCGAGGACAGGATACTCTTGCAATTTGGAATCGCGAAACGCGATATCCCGACGGGGTAGAGTAGTGTGGGACCACAAGATTCGGAGTGGAAGACAGGTGGCACAAGTTATTGGGGTTTCACAGTGAGAAGTGTCGAACCATTGACATCAGGATTCATGATCCCACGAAGTCCGAAACCCCGATAGAAGTGACGGGAAGTTGAAAGGACAACTCGCGCGTGCATCGGAGTTTCGGTGTATCGGGCATCGGGAGTCGGAGAACCGAGTTACTTGGCATCGCGAGTAGCAAAATCACGATAGGAGACGTCCTGACAGGGGAAGATAAGGGTCAGCGTTGACTTGCATCGAGGTTTGGGGATTTGAAGCACCAGTGCTCGACCATTGACCTCACGATACCACGAAGTCCGATTCCCAAATAAGTAAAGAAGGGGAACGCGCGAAGAGTTCCGTGGGTGTAGATTTCCCGATAGGGAAATAGAAGGACCGGTTAGTGTTCTTTGGGACAAGAAGGAAGAGAATATTTTGTGAGCGGACGTGCCCTAGGTGGCATGCCTGTGTCAAAGTACATGAGAAGGCTCCTCATGCTAAGATTGAGTCATCCTCGAATCCAATGGATTCCCTGCAAGGTTTATTGCTACTTGAAGTGTGGTTGGTGCCTTCTTGGGCATCTACTGAAGCTTCAACACTGGCTTCTTATCTGGCTGTACTACCTGCTTATTTCCATGTACAGAATATGAGTGTATGGAATCATCTTTGATGTTTGAAACTGATGGAAGCACAAGATGTTGGAAATATGGCTACAACAGAGATGACGCAGATAATCAAGGTTGTCATTGATGGCAATCGATTGTGTATGGAGAACAGATGCAGGAACACAGAAGCTGAAACACAGACGCTGCAACACAAATGAAACACAGACGCTGCAACACAAATGAAACAAAGACGCTGCAACACCAATGCGAACACAGACACTGCAACACCAATGCGAACACAGACGCTGCAACACCAATGCGAACACAGATGCTGCAACACAAATACGAACATAGATGCTGAAACACGACTGCTGGAACACAAATGCTGAAACATGACTGCTGGAACATGAATGCTGA
>CBVK0102360727.1:0-10874 GCA_900067695.1 Picea abies
ATTCGATCTTCCTGGACTTATCTTCTATTTTCCTGTTGATCATCGCTGTTGTACTCTAGCCATCATCACTACTGTACTTGCCATCAATGACAAGCATATGCTGCCTATTAAACATTTTCCAACAAAAAGATGGTATAAAAAGAAGCCATTTCTACAGCTCGTCGCCATCTCCCCCACACTGAAAATGTTGCATGTCCTCATGCGACCCAATACCTTTGTATTAGCCAAATTGTAGGGACACTTCCATTTTTCCATTGTATACCCTCCTCTATTGTTAACATTTTTTCATTTTTCCTTTAATGACTTGCTTGCTATGGGTTGTCAGGAACCATCCTTCAAAATCAACATTAGCATCCTGAAACAATTCTAGCAAGCTTGCAATTAAACTTATGGAGTTGTAGCAAACCTGCACAGGGAGTTGCAGGAGATTTGAAAAATTGTTAATTCATGCAGAGGATACTCCATATTAAAGAGTTTTTTGGTGGTTGTGTTTATCCCAATTTAATGTCTCTGTCCACAGAAAATCACAATGATCTGATTCACAACCCTCAAGATATAAGCAAATAAGTTGCTACAGGAGAATTGCAACAAGAGTGTTGTAGGAGTAACATCAAGATTCTTTAGCCATTTTCTCTCAAATTGCAAATTGCTTTTCTCTGAAATTTTGCAAGCATTCTTGTCCTCTTTTATTACTTGTCCTCACCAAAAATCATGACCATCTGATGCATAGATCTCAAGATATAAACAAATCAATTTATGCACATAATATAAAAAACAGAGTAAAAACAACAATGTTATAATAGGAGTAACAACAGTAAATCATAACTCATGACATGGTGATATTTTTTGACTTGCCACTGGTCCTTGTGTAAGAACATCATGAATTCTTATGCACATAATATAAAAAACAGAGTAAAAACAACAATGTTATAATAGGAGTAACAACAGTAAATCATAACTCATGACATGGTGATATTTTGTGACTTGCCACTGGTCCTTGTGTAAGAACATCATGAATTCCTATTATTGGTTCTTGTGTAGCACTAATAGGGCTTCCTTGTGTAATTAATGTTGAAAATTACTTTTGTCCACTAAAAAATGAAAATTGTTGTTGTACGTACCGAAACTTAAGGATGAAGATATTTTATGTAGGAATGGATTCTATAGCAACTTCTTCTATTGTAGGTTCTTGTGGGGTAGCCTATTCCTCTCTAGGTGATGGTTTTTCCTCTCCCCAAAACCAAAAAAATTTCTATCAAATGGAAGGCCAAGCAAATAGTGTTGTTCCGAGTAAGAAATGCACAACAATCCACCCCCCCCAAACTGAGGATGTTGCATGTCCTCATGCAACACAAATCCTGTAGACTGGCTGTGGTCTACTTGGAAAAGATGTTGTTCAAAAACCATCTTTTAATGTAGTATGCTTGAAAAATGCTCACGAATCAGGCAAGAAAGATATGGTATTAGAAAATGTTGATTTTCCTTTCCAACTGCTTATTTTTCTGTTGTTGGTCCTTGTGCAACAACAACAACACCTTATTTTTCTCTCTATGTTGGTTCTTGTGTGGTGGCAACAAAGTATTTTATTGTTCTTATTGATGGTACTTGTGTGGCAACAACAAGGCCTTCTATTATTGGCAGCATTGAATCCTTCTTATGCATGGATATGGATAAGATGGTGAAGTAATGTTATGGAATGTAAAGATGATTTTACTCCCCCCCACCAAAAAATAAACCGACGAGATTGTCAAGCCTTGATAAATGAAAAAACATGACGATGTAGGATAGAGCCATAAGTGGCTTTCTAAATACAAATCCATAACATATAATAAATTTAGATTGAATACAAGAAAAAGAAGCATACCTGCACTTACCTAAGAAGTCCATACTTTTTACAATATCATCTTGAGAGGAAAGAGATCTGATATGGTCCACCATAATGTAACATTATTTGTAAGAAAGAGCAGGGTGGAGCTTGTAGGTTGAGATCTGGAACAACCTTTTGGAGCAACAAAACTTGGAGATTTTTATTCAGAGAGCAACCTTGATAGAATTTTTTATTTTTTATTTTGTTTGCAAACCTTGTCCGTGCCCATAGGGTTTTCAAATTTAGAAATATTTATTTCTAAGGAATTCCCACCAGGAAGCTAGTTTTCAAGGATTTCAAGGTCTGATGGTGCTTGAGACATGTTTTCACCATCAAATTTATTAAGGAAGGGAATGGGATATCAAGGTTACTCAACATTGTAAGTGAGTCGACTCACTTTATTGCATGGGTTAGGGATGGTTGGAGTAGGAAGTAAGAAATGATGAGGCATAAGTTGTGACTTAATAGTAGTGGTTATCCAAAAGATATTATAAGGAAAATATCAAGCTTCAAGGGAAACCACATAATTTAAGGAACTTCATGAACTTCGACATGCAATTATTTTGAATTAGGGGGGAGGAATGCATAAGCATACCATGGTACTAATGAATGAGCATAATAAATACTAGGTATTGTGAAAGGCTTCATTTGAAGCAAGGATGTTAGAAATGTGGTGATGGATCTTGATTTCTAGGGTATTGGCATTTCTCTTTATCTTCAAATCAATTCTCATTTGTCTTGTTCTTCGATCCATCTGCAACTTTGATGAAAAAGTGGTGGAAGCAATGTAACAACAAGGAAAGAGTAGCAACATCATGTAGTAGTATTGTAACAACAACATTTAGCGGCACTATAACAACATCATTATAGGCAACAATATGATTAGAAATGGATATGAAGGATTTCTTAAGGGTATGCCCTCTTTTGCATGAAGTTTTGTCTTCAAGAATCACTTGTGCATGAATTGAATTCCTTAGTCTTCCCCAGGACCTACAAAAAAAATTAACACTTACCTACAATAAAACGTTAGATCATGGAAGAAGAGAGGTGATCGGTCTCTCTTCATCCAAGAAATACACAAAAATTCATTCCAAACCATGGAAGAAGAGAGGCGATCGTCTCTGTTCAAGGGAAGTTTCATTCCAAACCAACCATCTGAAGTATTACTGGTTTCCATTGCTTTGTCAGTTCATACTCATTTAATCCACCATCTCACATCACTTTCCCGTGTCAGTTTCAAGTCAATGACGGGGGGTACATCATGGCCCTAATTCGATGATTTTGTTCCTGTCGACTTCAATATATTATCCAAGAATTAGACTTAGAAACTATTTAGTACCTTGGAACCTACATGCCTCAATGGTAGGCCTCTCACTTCCAACAATAGGTTTACACCATTGACCTTTAATCAGATGATTCCACAAATATTCTACCTCAACTACTAGTTGATTGCAGAGTAGTCAGTGGACTACTAGATGAATACATCGTGAAAGATACCTCCATAGCTAAGAGGGAGTGTTGATGTATTGGTAGCTACGAGAGGTAATTTCCCTCCTATATGACCTTTCTTAGATGCGAAGAAGATTCTAGAAGTAAGAGAACCATTGAACACATGTGGAAATATCCCAGAAGAGAAGTCGACCTAGAAGAATAAAGAACAATGAAGTGACACCTTTTCAGAAGAGAAGTTGGCCCCATAAAGAGGACATGAAGACTATAAATAAGAGGCGCCTTAGTTCATTTGGACACACTCACTCACACTCTCTCATCCACTCAGTAGGAAGGTGCAATTTTGAGGAAGGTGACGCAACAACTGTAGTGTCAAAGGTTATTCTTGTTTAGTCTTTGTGGTATCTCTCTCTTGTGAGCTACTCTTGGTATCAATGCGCTACCATTGTATGGTGTTGCTACTACAACTGGGGTGGTATTTATGGTCGTACTTTGAGCTAGCCTTTGTGCTAGGGTTTATCTGTTGGTTCATGATTGGACTTGCTTTGTGAAAATAATCTATCTAAGAAAGGTTGTTGGTTTTTTTTCCCCATTTGGGGTTTTTACCAAGATAAATCTCTTATGTTCTTTTGTCTCTTGTTTATGCTGCTATTGCTCAGTACATGATATATAATTTAATTTTAAAGAAGTAAAAGAACACTGGTAACTATACTGCTCTATACATAAAGAAACTCTAACAATAATGTTATGAATGCATAGAAGAAGTAATTGTCTATGTATTTGTAGCATTGTTGCTATCACTTATCATTAGCATATATGAATTATTTCTAGTTTCGATGATATTATCTCTCATTGTAGCCATTATTTTATTTTTTCTCCCAGGATAGGTTAGAAGTAGTTATATTAGATTAGTTTTCTTTCATTTTATATTAGACTTAGGATTAATTAGAACTCTTTGGGGGACAATCTGTTATCTTACCCATTTTTCTTCTTTTAATTCCAAGCTACAACGAAGCCCACATACTTGTCGGAAATGATACACCAAATGAGAGTAGGTCTAATTGGGACTTGCCATAGGGCATTCTCCCTTACCTGCTTAACAAGCCCTTTGGACTTATCAACAAGATATGGATGGTGTAGAAACATGGGGAGGGGAATAAGGAAGATCGATGGATGGTGCAGACACATGTGGAGAAGAAGCATGATCAGGAGGAGGACCATGTGGTAGAGTAGAGGATGCAAATCGATTTGGTGATGAGTTAGATGGAGTAGAATCATGAGAAACATGGGAATGATCCCTCAATATATCGATGAGGTTTATGGCACCGAAAATATGATGAATCATTGATGTCATGCCACGAGGTAGTGTCTTCCATATCATAGACATCTCTGGCACTCTTAATATGTCTTGAACCAGTGCAAGTACCACTCCATGACTACCATAACACCACATAAGAAATCCAACACCTCTATCTGGACTCTCTTATTCGTCCTGGATGGCATGCAGGGTCTATGTACTATAGGCTTCTTCTTTTCCTCCTCCATCACCTCATCCTATTGGGGAGGATCGTACCCAACATATGTGCCAATATCTGCAAAACAATAGATAATAATAACAAGATAATTGAAAATAATGTTACAATAAATTACACATGCATTAAATAAGACATAAAATATGCAACTAGATTATCAAAGCATAACGATAATATTATCTCTCTCATCGAATGGCTCGATTGTCGTAAATAGGATGTTTGGATATCCTCTCCAATACATCCCCGTGTACAAGTATTGTACAACATAGAGGACAATATTTTCTTCTCCAACTAAAAAATCACATACCTCCCTACCGACCGGAGTACACGGCCAGTCTGGCGTGTCTATCTTGGGAAACGACTTCCCCCACATGCACATGCATGCATCAAACATAATCCTAAGAGGAAAGTGGGGTAATCCCGGTTGAGTGGTATGAACCTTCTCAAAAAATAATGTAAATAACTTTGATGTGAATGGGAAGAATCTCCTCCTAGATAAAATGACATGAAAACAATCCAACGCAAAACAAAACTATCTAAAAAAATCCTCTGTCCACCTAATAAATTGGGGCCTCTACACTAAAATATATAGATAATACATCAAAGGGAAACTAATGTGTTTCCCATCAAAGGTAAAGTGTGATAGTGTTGTGATAATAAAACACAAGCACTTAACCTCCTCTCTATGAAATGAACTCATCGACATCTGACCACCAAAAACCTGGAATCCTGAAGCAGAAAGAACATCTAGACTAACATATCTCTGCACATATGCTAGCTAGGTCTCTCCTACAACACCAAGTGATAGATTAAGGAACTAGGGCCAAACCTTCTGCCTCCTAGACAACTTGGTGATGAAATAAACATCCTTCTCCATGGGTTGATACCACTTATTGGGACTGACTTTGAATGCATATCGATCATGATCCCAATGATGGATCAATTGTTGTAACACTGAAGAGTTACCCTTGAGAGATGTAAACTCCTCATAAAACTTGAGGAGGCCAACACCCATAAAAAGGACATGTTTCTGTGTTGTAATAGGGCAAACAAACAACTCCCTCTCCCTCTCCGGGCCTCCCACTCATGTACAAAGTTGTACGTTTCAACCCACTACTACTGTTTTTGCTCCTCCTCTCGTTGTCATCATCTCTGATTCACATACAAATATTTTTAGGCACATAAATATAGATAAAATGAATTGAAGTTATAAAAAAACACACATATATAAATAACTCGTATTTAACAAAAACTAAAATTAATTTATGTTTGAAAAACAATGTAAAAAAGTGAACGGTGCACCTAAAATACTCACTATGCACTGCGACTAGTGCTATATATCAACAAAACAACATCGCCAAGAGTTGTTGTTGCTATCATGCACCGGTGCTCCACATTTATTGTCACACCAACATAGATTCTAGTGGTGCATCCCATAAGATGCACTACGTTACTAAATTGTGAAACATTCGGCCTAGTGTTAGGTTCTTTACAACACCGATGCATTTTGTAGTCATAGGGGCACCACTAGTTTAAATTGTTTTATTACAAATTAAATTATGTAACGTGTTAATACTAATGCACCGTGGCTACCCTATTATTGGAGAACCACCAATGTTTTAACGGTGCATTGTGTTGTATAGAGCACTAACAATGGGGCATCGAAATTGATGCCTCGATATGCCAAGACGTTAAATATTTTCCTTGTGTGGTTGCTTTAATAACATTGGTGCATTTTCTTAACATGGACGCACCACTATGCTAAGTTTTGTGTATTGCAAACTTAGCGGTGTGATTGGTTCACCTGAAAGCACTGGCATGTTGTTTAGCTGTGTGATGCCAAGTTGTTCAATATTTTCCTTGTGTGGTTCATTAAATCACATCCATGCATTTTGTTGACATGGATGCACCACAACAATAAATTTAATGGGCTCTAAACTCGGCAATGCATTTTGTCAAATTGAAAGAAACAATGTGCCACTATTCTCAGAGCACCCACATTTTTAGAAATCCGTTGTCTTCTATAATGCACCGGTGACAGGCCATCACTAAATATGCACTACTGTGTTTATTTTTTATAATTTATTACGATGCTTTTCTTCAAACAACACCGGTGCATACTGTTAGATTTTACGCATAGGTGCGTATTGTTAGCATTTATGCACCAATGGACCCTGTATATTTTCGCACTAACACACATTTTAGTGGTGCATACCATAATACACACCACACTATTAGAATGTGAAATATTTGGCACAATGTTGTGCTCTTTACAACACCGATGCATGTGTTGGACCTAGGGGCACCACTAGGTTAAATGGTTTTATTGCAAATTAAGTGGTGTGATGTGTTGATATGAACACATCGGTGCTACCATATTATTGGAGCAGATAGATTTTTTTAGTGGTGTGTTGTTTTATATAGAGCATAAAAGATAAGGCGTCTAACAGGATGCCCTGCTATACAAAGTGGTTCATTATTTTTCTTGTGTGTTTCTTTTAAAAGCATTGGTGCATTTGGTTAAAATGGATGCACCATGATGCTAAATTTTATGAAATGTAAGATTAGCGACGTGCTTTGTTAAATTAAACGCATTGGTTCTCTAGTGTTCCTAGAGCACTGACATGTTGGTTAGTGGTGTGTTGTCTTCTATAACGCACTGGTAACGAGGCGTCACAAAAGATGCATCATTATGTTTATTTTTAAAAATAATGGCAATGCTTTTATTTGAATGGCACCGATGTGTATGGTTAGTGTATACACACTGGTGGTGGTTCTTATTATGCATTGACACACATGATGCACCACTTTGGGGTAAGCCGAAGCGTTTAGGCGCACCACACGAAATTGGAAAAAAAAAATGAAAAAACGACCGAATTTCAATCCAATTTCAAATTTGAATCGAATGAAAATGAAAATAGGAAGGTCATAATCAATTTACCTAGATTCTTATGTCTCGAGGAGGCATGGTTCCACTGTTGAGAGGAAATGAAAATTTGTGGTAATTTCCAGAATTTGGAAATGTGTGGAATCCACCAGTGGAGCTATCGAACTTGTTGTAGAGCACCGCAAATAGGGCATCCTTGGAAGGAGAGTGGGCATCGGTGCTTGCTTGAGAGTTTGGAAGCACATGATGAGGTGTAATAATAAAAATTAGTTTGGTAATTTTTTATTTATTTACCCTACCGTGGCACATGTGATGACGTGGAGACACGTCCGGTCGTAATGTTCAATGACACAGAAGCGATTTATTCAATGCTTATTTTTTTATTATAATGTATAACGGTGCTTCTAACAAGTTAAGTATTGGGTGTTATTTTTATACGTACACCAGATCGTATGTTCCTTATAGTCACACTGGTAAAAAAGCCTTTTTTAAAACCTTCATCTGCCCTCCTTCGCTAACAACGTCCGCTATGAACAAAGAAGGAAAATTTTTTCGGGGAGGTTCTGTAAAAATCTCTACTACAAGGTGTTCTCCTTGTAGTGATATTTGACCTTAAATGTTTTCTTAGTTATGTTTTGATTATGTCGGGCCTTCTACCTTTCCAGTGACTTCTTCAATGTCTCATGTACCTACAAATGGATTACCTAATCTTTTCAACAAATTTATTCACTTTCAATGTTTCTCCTATGATGTCTTCCCTCAGTCCTCCATGTTTTCCATACACAACATCCAAGGGAAAAGGTAGCAATTACCAAAAGCAAGTTTGAAAAGGGTATTTACAAGTAGAATTGTGGACCACTCAGTTATAAGATTGTCAAATATAACTCAAATTTTCATCCTAGTTCTTTGGATGCTTTTGATTGTAACCCCTCAAAAGTTGAACCAATGTCACGTTGACTACTTCTTTCTACCCATCTGTCTATGGATGGAAAGTTGTATATCTCTTGAATTTGGTGTCCATATTATTCCAAAGTGTATTCCAAAAGGAATTGTGAAATATGGTATCCCTATCTGAGATGATACTCCTTGGTATGCCAAAGTGCACCTAGACCTATTCAAAGAACATGTTTGTTTTTTCTTATCCTTTGATGGTTTTTTTACAAGGCATAAGAATGCACATCTCGCTAAACTTTTCAAATACCTCAAATAGATAGCCATGTCCCTTCCTAGTTTTTGGAAAACCACCCACAAAATCCATGGAGATGCCATCCCAAGGTCCAGTGGGTACATGTAAGGGATGATATAAACCTTACTTTCTATTACTTGGCTTGTTGGTACAACAAAGTATGCATCTTCTATTGTACCAAGCTACATCTTCTTGCATTCTAGGCCAATACACATACCTTCGTTAATTTGGAAACTATATTCCCTACACCAAATTGTCTTGGAACCTCAGAGGTTTGAGCCTCTTTGATAAGCTACAATATTTAACTTCTAAGAACATAGAGCTTGTCTAATTTGTAGAGCAACCCGTTCTAGAGATAATAATTAGCTTTACTATCACCTTCTTCCACATAAATTTGGCCATGTAGCTATTGAAACACCTCTTTAAAGTATTCATCTTCCATGCACACCTCTTTGTATGCATCATGGGTAAAAGGATCCATGTTCATAAGAGTTCCCAAGGTTGTAATTTTGATTGTGGGTGGCCTTCATAGAATTTATACGAACTTATCAGTGACGCCTTTCTAATATTTGATGAATAGATGAAATTACTACAAAAACCCCATCCACTTGTAGTGTCTAGTTTGTTGAAGCTTACTTTGGGCCTGCAAATATTGCAGTGGCTAGTGATCAATGTGGATAAAGTTTCCTTTCCCATCAGATAGTGCTTCCACTTCTTAACATATTGAACCATGGCATAGAGTTCCTTATCATATGTTTTGTAGAATCCCCCATTAAACAATTCAAAATGATAACATACTGGCTTACCTCCCTGCATTAATACCACTCCCATAGGATATCCACTTTGAAAGGATTTTGTAAGTTATGCAATGAAAGAATTTGTTCTTGAATGATGTTCCATTTTAGCTCATTGAAATATTTCTATTGATTCTTTCCCCATTGAAAACTTTTACTACTAACTGTTATGGAATGGTGTGGTGCAACTACAACTGGAATGGATGCTATGAACTTCCATAGGTATTATGATATCCCAAAAAATATCCCAACTTTAGTGACATTAGTAAAAATTAGCCACTTGAGGATAGCCTCCATCTTCATGGGATCTATCTGGAGTTCTCCTCCACCAATAACATAACACAAATACACCAATGATTGCTAAGAAAACTCACATGTCTTAAGGTTATCCAACAACTTCTGCTTTTTTGGATTTTATAACACTTGCATGAGACATGAGTTGTGCTCTTCCTAGGTAGATATATAAATCAATATGTCATATAAATATAATATTACAAATGAATCTAGATAGGGAAGCAATACAACATTCATCAATCACATACATGTAGTAGGTGCATTACATAAACCAAAAAGGAATTACTAACCATTCATATAGACCTTGTCTTGTCTTGAAGGTGGTCGTCCAAGTGTCTTATTCTTTAATGCATACTAAGTGGTATCTCAATTTGAGATCCAACTTAGTGAAGTACTTGGCATACTACAATTGATATGAAAAATCATCAATCTTGGGTAGAGGGTATCGATTCTTGAGTGTGGTCTTGTTCAGAGCTTTAGAGTCAATACACATTCACCAAATCCCATCCTTCTTGGGTACTATGATGATAGGTGACCCACAAGGTGAGGTTCTTGGTCAAATTAATTCATGATCTATTAGCTACTACAACTATTTATTCACTTCATCTACTTCCAGGATAGATTATCTATACAACCCAATATTTGGTAATCGAGAGTTAGGCACCAACTATATCTTGTGCTCCATGTTGGAACACGTTTAATTTTGAGATTTTGAGCTTTAGATTTTGCCTCTTAGAAATAAAATTTTCACCCAAAAAGAAAAAGAAACTTAGAGACTCGCCTTTTAAATTTAAAGATAAATCCATCGCTTGTTGAAAAGGTGCTTACGATATCCACTGTCAATTAGCTACTCTAATTTTATCAA
>CBVK0102366820.1:0-12752 GCA_900067695.1 Picea abies
CTCTTCCGATCTCACGATTCTTGCAGGTGAGCTTCAGTGCACCTGTGAGAATCTCGTACTACATGCAAGCTTCACCTGCGAGGGCCGAAAAATGGATTTTTTTCCAAGTTTTTACACAATAATAAATTATTCAAGAGGTTAAAAAGAGTTGCGAACTTCCTTCTCCTGGCTCCACCGCAGGTATTGATCATCACGATGTTGGAATGGAGGGAAAGGTAACACAAGGAGGATTATTCCATTGTAAAAAATGATCTGTGTACAGTTGTTGCCATCCAGGAATGTGGCCTTTTAAAAAATTTCAGGATCCCTGGCATGACAGCCCAACTCAGGTTGTTAGAGTACCTAGTTCACATGTGGGATGTGGATCAACATTTATTTCATGTAGGGGTCCACACATTGACACTAGATATCGAGGATATCTATTTTCTGACGGGGTTGTCATGACGTGGATCACATGTGACTCTGACCAGAGGTAGGGGTGGTGGACTTCCTATGAGTGAGTATGTTTGCCAACATTGTGTTCCTGAGGTAGAGAGAAGTAAGGGTAAAGTTTCCATTTGGGGGGTCCAAGACTTGACACTATGGACTATCTTGTTTACCATTGCACACATGGCTGGGTGCATGACTCCTCACATGGCTCTTCAGAGCTATTTCCAATATGAAATAGAGTGCACAGAGCCTCGGGTTTTCAACTGGTCGGATGAGGTTCTCTGTAGTATGAAGAGGCAACTAACAAAGTGTAGAAGGGGTGACCTGAAGCAATTCAGGTACGGGTCGATTTTGGTGTCTTTCTTCCTTGAGAGGGTCCCACTACTATGACTACAGGTAGATTGGGGTTTACCGGCCCCACAGGATCCGAGGATGCTGAGGTGGTGTAACCTCATGGCTCGACACGCATATGTTGGTTTGGATTTTCGAGGAGATCTAGATTTGGTCTTGCCTAAGGACACTCAGTGGGGTGACTTAGGTGAGAAGTACACATTTTGTTCTTTTTAAATGTTTTTGCAAATTTTATTATATAAATTTTTTTTATGTCTATCCAAGGACTAATCAAAAATTTATTTTAATGACACAGATGTGGGGCCGTATCAACCTCCAGGAATGTCTCCCATTCAGAGATGGGGAGAAGTGGCTCCAGTGGCAAGATGGGATGCTGAAGAGTACGAGGCAGTTGAATGGAACTTAGAGGGATTGATTGCAGATGTCCTGGACATCACTATTGGAGAGATCTCGAGACGTTATCAGCGTAATACTGTGGGCATTTCTGAGTCTCTCAGTCGACTGCTCCATAGGGTAGTGTTGTGGGTGGGAAATCCCTCCTATAGACTAGCACTAAGGGTTTTATCATGCATGCAGAAATGACCTAAAGATTCTTACTTTTTACCATCATCCCATGCCTAAACCCCCATTACTCATATGTAAACACAAGGCTCAAGAGATTAAGTTGACGTACCTTATTTTTCGTGTTTGATGTCGATCCCTTTTTGTGCTTGGTTGTTCTTTGACTGCAACTCTCCTCCCAATGTTGACCTACATTCACTAAAGACAAACAAAGAACTACACATGCATTTGATCTATGAACTAATAGATTAGAGATTTAATCAATCATACAATCAATATTCCAATAATGACAATCTCATATGGCGGGACGGGAAAAGCAATTCTTTTATTAACTTCACAATGATACCTTACAATGATAATGTCGGCTACTACTCCTCTATCCTAGTCCTGGTCTCTTCTTCCACTGTCTTCCAACTGCTTTTCTCTATACTTCTCTTTGCACAAGGATGGCTAAAGGTTGGGACAAAGGGAATGATTAATCGGGTATAGTTTCTTTACTATGATTCTCCTACTTTCAAATGGGACCCCTAACCCTTCTTTTATAGGCTAGAAGAAGCTAGGTATTTGGTCGAGTGACCAGCCATGCATGGATGAAAGGATTAGTTAACTTACCCAAATTTGTTTGTTCCATCAACAACTTTCCTTTTTCCATGATTTTGTAGGTACATGCGGGTTGTCTTGGGTCAGCTAGCATGTACACGCATGCAATAATGGTGCAGGGCACGTGGGTCTTTATAAAGGGGGTTTTTAAGAAGAGTTGTTCAACAGTGTTTTGGCAAAGAAGGAATCTGAGATGGCCTGATGCCAAGTAAGCATGTTTGGTGAAAATTAGGGTTATAATAGATGCCCCCTAATCTGTGAGGTCAAAAGAGCATCTGATGGCCAAAATACATTAAAAATCTTCACCAACATTTTAAACAAGTGAGCCCAGGGGCCATAAATCGAGAGGTGCCTTCTGCAAAATAATAATTGTCTCACCGAGGCAGGCATACCCATGCTTGGGATGAAATAAAATCATGACTATCAATCAAATAAATTGTACATCCATGTCATATAACGATATACAGTGTAGCCACGAGCAATACACAGCGGATCTACATCTCAAAATCAAAAGATATACATGTATAGTATCCATCTTCTAGAAGTTGATAAGGCCTGATGGTTGGAGATGAGGTCTTCAAAGCTCGAGCAACAACTTCAAAATCTTCAAAACTTGGGTAAAAGTGTAATATGAGTGTACGAATTCACTACCCAGAGGTCTTCGACGCCTCGTCAGTTATGGACTAGAGAATCTTGATTATCAGACTGAAGGCTTCATTGATTTCGAACAAATACTTGATTGGACTTTTGGGATGGCCATGCATGAGGGAAAGAGACAAACTGCAGAGGGACTGACTCAGGCTTGGAAAAAACCTCCCTTGGAGAATAACATGACAAATGATGAGACTCAGGCAGCATGGCATTAACATAAGTTTACGAGGCAGGAGGCGACGCAAACTCTCCATATGTTTGGAAGAATAACCAAATGTAGGAGGACACATCTCTATGTAGCGAGAATAGCTTGCTAAGGTCATATTAAATCCCATATTTTGTCGAACAAACGGATAGATGTGATTTATCTAAGGGTGACTCATTATGTTTCCAATACAAAGAAAATACTTTTCCCTTCCTCTTTTGGGGGTATATTTGATTTTTTTGTCTTTTTCAATAATTTTGGCGAAAGAAAAAAAGAATGCTACGTTAAAAAGGAGAAATGAGTGTCGCAAACATACAATTTCGAGGCACAAGGACAAGACTGATGTTCAAATAAAGGACACTTGGGAAAAATCCCTCCTAGGACCAAAGGTGTCAAGACGCAGAGGTAAAGTGTTGCAGGGCTTGCGTATAAGGCATGCTTCAAATCGTTCAGTTGAGAGCAACATGGAGCCATCATTAGACCAAAGACGTAGGTATGGAAACGCGGTTAACAAAACACACAATGGTAACATCCTTCGATGTAAGTTTAACAATCCCAGAGAAGGTAAGCTCTACGGTTTTTCATATTTAGAGAGTCTAAAAAACGTAAAAGGAGACTCCACTAGGGTACCTTTTTAGAAGGTAGTCTAATCGGTTCAAAAAAGGGGTAAAATAGCACCAATAAGACGTCTATTCAAAACCATTTTAACGAGTGTGATAAAGACAATATCACTCGGCCATTTTTTCATTTTTAAGGAGTCTGTAAAAATTTTAACTATGGATTCTGTTAGGAATGTTCTTCTGGACCATTTTAACGAGTGTGAAAGAATAAGGTCACTTGGCGATCTTTTCAATTTTAGGGAGTCTGAAAAGAGATTAACTATGGACTCTGTGGGGGTTCCTTTTTTCGTACATTTAGTCCCTCAGGCCCGAAAAAGGGTTAAAATTATACCTGAGGGTACTCTTCTAGAGATATGAGGCCTCTAGAGTATACCTTTGTTCGTACAGTTGACCATCCAGACTGAAAAAGGGGTAAACTACCGCCAGATAGCCGTGACTTCAAATTTCAGTTTAACGAGCATGAAAGACCACAAGATCACTTGCAATGTTTTCATGTTTAGAGGGTATGAAAAGGGCTTAAAAGAAGACCTGTGTAAGGAACGTTCTTCTGGACCAATTTAATGAGTGTGAAGAAGCAAGGTCACTCAGCAATCTTTTCATCTTTAGGGAGTCTAAAAATGGCTTAAAGAAGACTCCATGGGGGCTACAACTCGTGTATGAAACTGGTTCAGGTAGAGCCCACTGTTAGGCTCAGACCAAGAGTCTCTTCGATAGTCAATTTGGAAAGTCTCCCAAAAGGGAAGAAAACACAAACCACAGTGTAAGTCCTCCCTCAGTATAGAAACCATAGTCATGGCTTCAAGGATAGCCTCATCTGAAGGAAATTAAAAATCTAAGAAATCATGAAAATGAGGGTCGACAGTCCCAAAGGGTGAATTAATCTGACCATGCTCCATATGACGATGGAATTTCTGGCCAGGACTGGCAGAGTATATCATCAAAGAATCATGAGCACGAGGGCTTGAGGATCTACAAACAATGAGATCAAACTTAGAAGGATACTCAAGCCCACTTGGACCAATAGAGGGAAGAAAGGCTTCCCATGCCCCCATTGGATAAACCAATGGATCAATTGTTGATACCAAGTCTCGAGAGGGAACACATGATTTCACAGGTTCCTTCTTAAAAGCAATTGAACACCGAGGATAATACGCCACATAATTAACCTATGGTGGGGTAGAGTCTACACGAATGCTAGGAACATATAAAGGGGTAGTCTAAAATAATGTTGAATTAGGATGGTCATTATGATATGCCAGCTGGTCGATAGTGACAATGCTTCCATTGTGAGGGAAATGGATCACCCCGAAGAGCGTAGACACTACAACATTTATAGCATATACATAATCACGCCCAAGAATCATATTGAAATCTAACGGGCCTTGCACCACTATAACATCAAAAAGGAAAATATTCCCACCTAAATATATAGGTAACTGAGGAAGAACCCCCAAATATTCACTAGGACATCTGTCAAAATCCAACAGCTCATGCGAAGCAGACACAAGCTTGAGAGATCCCAAGACTTTCCAAACCGAGGAGGATAAAATACTTGCATAGGCTCCCTCATCCAAAATCGATCCATATTTTATGAGAAGAATGAAATGAATACATATTATTAATAGGTTCTTAACACAAAATAACATAGATATAGTAAAACTAGTTTTCTATTCAATAACGAAATAAGCTGAAACTATAAAGTGCAGCGAAAACAAGCTTGCTGGAATGGTGGCGGCTCATCTCTAAGAAGAGATGTGACGGCAGTGCGCATTCACAAGAAGAAGGTTCCCATGAGGCTCTAAAGGACTTTTTACAATAAGAAAGAATGCCAAAAACCCTAGACATCCAAAAACCTAACACTAGGAGATGAAGTGCCAAAAGTCATGTGGGCCTCGTTTGGGTAAGTTAGTACATCAACATCCCGGGGTCGTAACTTTTACATACGATCTCCATTTTAGTCATGTGATAGCCTATTGGAAAGGTATCATTGAGGAGATTCATTTTTGGGGCTCAATAATTCCTTTAGTTATAATTCAGCAGCTCTATCCCAAAAAACCTTCATTTAGGCCTTGAAAATGGCTCCGAAAGTTAAAACTGCTAAAAATAGTAAATTGCCAAAATTGTCAGAAAATTGTTTTGAGCCAATTGGAAAGGTGGGTGTCCATTGATATCCATCTGGATAAATCCTCTCTCCTTAGGAATCAATACTATCCATTGCATTGAGGTCCCCCATTAGATGAGAAAATTTCTGCTGAATTTGGCCCCGGGTGAGCCACTTGCCTTGGTGCAGGAGTTCTCCTACTTTGACGACTCGATAAAACTGGATCCTTTGTTATCGAGTGACCTTGATCTGTCTATCCATAATCTAATCATTGGATGCTTGTTGTAGGCAGTCGAGGATGAGCTTTTTTGGTGTCAGTTGTTCTGCTACTTCTGAGGTGTCCAATAATGGTGGGAAATAAGGGCGAAGGAGATCCACGTTGAACACTGGGTGCGGACCAAGGAAAGGAGGAATGTTGAGCTCAAAATCATTATCCCCCACGGCCTTGGTGATAGTGTATGGCCCATAAAAGAGTGGGAAAATCTTCCGTTGGGGTCTTGTAAGGTGTTCTTTCTGCAAGTGCAACCAAACTTTGTCTCCCACCTGAAACTTATGCAACACCCAATGTTGATCATGGCGTTTTTTGTACTTGTCATTAGACTTCTGTAGAATATCCTGAACCTGTTGGAAGATGTGCTGGATCTGTTCAATGAACCAGGTGGCTTTTTCAGCTTCAGTTGTAGCAGGAGATGATTCAGTCGAGGTGACCACAAGGGGAAGTGCAACATCTATGGGTCCCAATGGTTGGAATCCCATCCCCACTTGAAAGGGGTTGTGTTCGGTTGAGATATGTAGGGCTTAGTTGTATCTATGCTAGACATAGGTAAGGCTCTCATTCCATGTGTGAGGGTGCTTTGAATTATACATGCGAAGGATATATACAAACATTCGATTTACAACCTCAATTTGGCCATCTGTTTGGGGGTGGAAGGTCGTGGATTTGGTGAGCTTGGTGTCCAGTAGTGACCAGAGGCTTGACTAGAGTGTGATGAGAAATCGACTATCCTGATCTAAGACAATGGTTTGTGGGATTCCAAAATGTACCCAGACTCATTCAAAGAAGAGATTGGTAGTGGCCTCTACTGTGATGCTCTTCTTATAGGCAACCAGAATCACCATCTTAGAAAAGTGATCAACAACCACAAAAACACAGTCATTTCCCTGCTTGGTGGACAAGAAACCCGACATGTAGTCCATTAAGATGGATTCCTATGGCCTGTCAGAAGTAGGAAGAGGGGTGTACAAGCCCTGTTTCTTAGTGGTTGGTTTGGCAATAGCGCAGGCAGTGCAAGACCTGATATACTTGTTGACCTCCTATCCAAGTTTCGGCCAGTAAAAATGTTTTTGTAGCATCGCCACTGTCTTTTCAACGGTGAAGTGTCCTGCCAGCCGACTGTAGTGGACTTCCTAGATCAACTTCACTTGCTCACTTGATGGAACACGGATATGGCCTAGACGACACAACAACCCATCCTGAAGATGGGAATTATCGAGAAATGTGTTTGCACCCAACATTTGGTAGGTGGTGGTGAAGTTAGGGTCTGTCTCATAGAGTTGGGGCCATCCAGATGTCCCATGGCCATAAGAGTCTAGCACCGTGGTGAGTGCTGCGACTAGCGCTCTACTGAGGCAATCAGCAATGCGATTAGTGATTCTTGTTTTATACTTGATGTTGAGGTGTAATTGCTACAAGTATGTGGACCACTTTTGATGGCGGTCAGACTGCAATTTTCCCTATGTCTGCATGAATTGTAGTGGCCTATGATTAGTGTGGATGACTGTCTCCTTCCCAATAATGTAATGTCTCCACTGGCGGCATGCTTGCACAATGGAGTACATTTCTTTTTCATAAGTAGGGTACTTATGGACAGTATCTGACAGTGTCTCACTATGATACGCCACAGGGTGGTCGTGCTGAGTGAGAATGGTGCCCACAGCATAGTCTGAAGAATCTGTCTCGATCTCAAAAGGATGCTTCATGTATGGTAGTGAAAGTACTGGGGCTGAGCACAAGTGCTCCTTAAAATCATCGAACGCTTTTTTTTGGGACCGGCCCCACGCAAATTTCTCCTTACCACCACCCCTGTTTATCTGGATGAGGGCCCATGCAATATTGGAGAAACCCAACATGAACCTGCGGTAGAAATTGGCAAGGCCCAAGAAGCTCTGAAGCTCAGTGAATGTTGTTGAGGCTGGCCAGTCATGGATGACTTGGATCTTGGTTGGCTCCACATGTACGCCATGTTGATCAATGATGTAGCCCACATAATGGACCCTGTACATGCCGAAGGAGAATTTTTCCAAGTTGGAATATAGCTTGTGCTGCCGTAGGGTGTGCAGAACCTGTTGAATATGCTGCAATTGTTTGGCCTAAGTCTTGTTGTAAATTAGAATGTCATCCAGATACACCACTACAAAAATATTGGTGAATGGTCGCAGGATATCGTCCATCATCCTCATGAAAGTGGCTGGAGCATTTTAAAAACCAAAGGGCATGACCAACCATTCAAAAAGGCCTTCCTTTGACTTGAAGGTGGTATTTCATACATCTGTCTGTTCTATCAGGACCTGGTGGTAGCTAGACTTCAGATCAATCTTACTGAAGTATTTGGCCCCCATGAGTTGATCAAGGAGGTAATCAATTCAGAGAATCGGGTACCGATTTCTGACTGTGATTTTATTCAGAGCCTGGTAATCAATACAAAGTCGCCAGGTTCCATCTTTCTTCTATACCAGCATGATTGGACTCCCGTAAGGTGATGAGTTGGGGTGGATGTGCCCCTTGTGGAGCAGTTCTTGAATCTGTCACTTGATCTCCTCATTATCTAACAAAGAGAAATGATAGACTAGACCATTGGGTAGCGGTGCGTCGGGGGTCAGATCGATGGGGTGCTTGACCTAACAGTGCAGAGGTACCCATGTAGCTGAGGAGAAGATATCCAAGTACTCTTCCACGACCTTATCTACTTGTTTCTGTTGTTTGGAGAGGTCGACTATAGATACCCTGGATGTGGTTGTGATCTTTCACTTATTCTAAGAGTGAATCATGAAGAAGACAAACTTCCCCATCTGAGAGATGACCTTCCTACATTTCTTAGCAAAGATCAAGGAAATAGCACTAGGTGGGACTGCCTCAGGTATCCTGTACAATTTGTTGTTCAAAGTAATAATAACACTATGAGGCCTAGACTCATATATAGCATGATTTTACCATAAATAAGGTTGGCCCAAAAGAACATCACAAAATTCGAGAGGAGCAACATCACACAATACCTCTCCTTTGAAGGGCTTGATGTCGTACAACAATCGACACTATTGGCTGATGCGAAGATCGCTTCCTTGGCGGAGCCATCCAATGGTGTACAGTTGTGGGTGCGACGTTATTGGCAGGGCCAGCCACTTGACGACCTCTGCTGAGATGAGGTTCTTCTAGCTACCTCTATCAACGATCAAGTGCAGTGGGGTGCCTTTTACCCACATATGTGAATGGAAGAGGTGTTCTCCTTCTTCTGGCTCATTTGGTTCACCAGGTTGGAGCTTGGTGGTAGAACCGGTGGCACTGGGTTCCACATCAATGATCCATATTACCCTTTTTGGTTCTAGCTTAGATTCATAATCTACATATGATTCATAGGCTTTCACTTCGGCCACCAATGACTACTTTGAGAGATAGTCAGCAGTGTTATGCCAAGGGCTCTTCTGGAAATCACACCACTTCCTGGTATCTTTATTTGTCTTTTCGGTGCCCTTATTTTCTTGAGGCTTGGACTAGTTGTCCTGATACTGTCTATCTTATATCTATCCTTTTTTTGGTGGGTTGGGGCCACCCTTTCCTATATTTTGTTGAGGGGTTCCCAGACCCAAATTGTCGTGTCTTTTGTTTGAGCTTCTGCTCGATTTTGATGGCATATCGGTAGGTCGCGCCCAAGGATGGGATGTCTAGAAATTCCATTTCGGTCTAGATGTATGTATGTAGAGCACCATGATACTTGAGCACCAGATGTCACTCCTAATCTTTGATACCCAACTTGGTGCCCAAGGTATGGAAGATATTTGTGAAATCTGCCACTGCTTGGTCTCTTTCTTGCCACAATATGGTCCATTTGGTATACAGGTTGTCATAACTTCTGATAGGGTAGTATTGTTCCTTAATAGCATCCCTGAAGGATTCCCAGGTGACCGTGACTAAAAATAATGAGGTTTCCTCTATTTCCTTTTGCTCACGGAAAGTTTCCCACCAATATTTGACATGGGGAACGACTTTGAGGAGCACAAAAGTAATCTTTTCTTTATTCGAAAAGTTATAGATAGAAAAATACCCTTCTAGTAGATTCAACCACTTGTCTACAAAATCTACGTCTATCTTACCTTAAAATATAGGAATATTGAATTTTATTTGTACCTTTAAGGGGGCATCCCCTCCGTTCGAAGAAGATGTGTCGTCTGTTGGTAGTCGCCGAAGGATTTGCGTGAAACTATCCATCATCTCGTTCCTTTGTTGCATGAGGGCTTCCTCAATCAACACTTTGAAAGGATATCCTATCCCATCATCTTTCTTTTCTCCTACCATGGGAAGTCTCTTGGGCATGAGAGAGCTTCTTTCCTCAAGAGAAACAAGCTCTATACCCAACTCTTTGTACTCCCACCTCGTTGGGGACATGCATTAAGATGACAAGGAGCAGACCGCTCTGATACCACTGATCTAGATTTTATGAGTAGAACAAAATGAATACAGATTATTAACAGGTTATTAACACAAAATAATAGAGATACAGTAAAATTGGTTTTCTATTCAATAACGAAATAAGATGAAACTATAAAATGCAACGGAAACAAGCTTGCTGGAATGGCCAAAATTGTCAGAAAACTATTTTGAGCTAGTTGGAAATGGTGGGTGGCCAACAATATCCATATGGATCAACAATACATCAATAAAAAAATTTTGAATTAACTTCAACCCTTATTTGAAAAGGTGCGGTAGAAGGAAGACGAGGCTCAACAAGGTCATTCGAATCAAAGGAAACCATCCTAAGGCTTGGAGGGGGTATGCTCATAATGAGTGGAATGCCCCCTTGTTCTAAAAGTATTTAACTAGAAACACTAAAAACATAGTCGGTAGACATGTCACTCCCGAAAAGAAGAGTGGGATCATCCGATGACTACATCGGCATGACCACTTTCGCAACCAATGGTTGAATAGGCTGCAGGACTACATGGTATAAAAGCACATCACCCCCCAAAAGAGGAGTGGGATCAGCCGATGACTGCATCGGCATGACCACTTTCACAACCAAAGGATGAATAGGCTGCGAGACTACATGTTCTAAAGGCACCTCACCCCCCAAACGAGGAGTGGGATCAGTCGATGACTGCATCGACATGACCACTTTCTTAACCAATGGTTGAATAGGCTGAGAGACTACATGTTCTAAAGTCACCTCACCCCCAAAAGAGGAGTGGGATCAGCCAATGACTACATCGACATGACCACTTTCTCAACCAATGGCTAAAAAGACTACGAGGAAACCTCAAAAGACTCAAAATCAGAAGAGTTTGCATACAGGGACCACAATATTTGTACCTCTAGAATGCCAGGGCACAAATGAGTAAGGTGATCTCCCTTGCAAAGCTTACAAGGGAAATTAGGCTTACGTCCTATCTATCTAGGTTTCTTAATAGAATTAATGCCCCTAGTATGACTAGCAGTGGTTGGTTCCACATCTCCAACATGACTTGTAGAGGCTGGTGATGGTTCGATAACTTGACTTGCAGAGGCTACAGACCCATTACCAGTATGACTAGCAATGACTGGACTCTTTCCCCCAGTATGACTTGCAGAGGGTGGGTGTGTGCCCCCAGCATGACTTGCAGAGGCTGGGTGATGGTCTTCAACATGACTTTCAGAGGTTGTTGACCTATCTCCAACATGACTCGTAGAGGTTTGTGATTTCTTCTTCCTATTCTTCCTCTTTCTATTTCATTTAGACTTTCAGTTACTAGTAACTGTACTTTCACCAGAGGCGGGAGAAGGAAGAGGAGAAGACTTTGCTGACGAAGAAAAATCAACAGGGTGCTCATGACTTAAGGTTCTTAACTGAGAAGCATCAAGAGCATTTGGGACATTTGGAATGGTACCCAACCAAACCAGTAATCCCATATTTAACCCAGGAATGTACAAAGTGGTCATCAAAGGGACACCAACATTTCTGAAGAATGGAAAAGCACAAGAATCCCCTTGCAAAAGGGTTCCTTGATTGGTATGGTTAGGAAAATTAGCCATGAAGATCTTATGCATAGCTTCTCCCCTTGTGGGATCGTTCAAATCCGTAAAAGTTTCACACACTGACTCTGAAGAACCAATGTTATCAAAACAACACCTATAAAGAGGTGGCTCCACGTTCTTAACCGGAAGACTGAAAAGTCCTCGCAACCGACGGAGTGGGCGGTCTACCACCCTAGGTCAGAGACCCAAATCCAGGACTGACTAACTCACTATCGAAAACTAGGGAGCATAGAGCACACGCTAAAAGTTCCTAAAGGAAAATCAAGCAAATGACTAACTAGTTGGAAGAACAGTTACACCAACCAACACTAGAGTAACTTACAGGTGCAAGTGAAACTTGAAATGGAAGCACCCTCTGGGTATACTCTGCAAAGTGTGGCTCGATGTCTATCCTAGGTACCGTGGTATACCCCCACAATCACCTGTGTATGTCACTAGGAAGATAGGCAACTAGGTTTTCAACGCATGAACAGTCACCAGGCGGGTACAGTCGACAGTCGGGTAGACCACAATGAGCAAGGTATCAAGCCTGAAACCTCCCAAGGGTATCGAAAGCAAGTGGTCTGAAAGACAACTGAGGACCTCTAATGGATTTGAGACCCATGAAACTCCATGGAAAATGCAATCGATGGAATCCTAAGTCAAGCCCTCTATATGTGTTCTCCGCTACGATTGGTCCAGTATTGGAGGGGTTATCTCCACTACCTTTCCGCACACGACCTCGTGTTTAGCCCCTGTGTTTGAGGGGGGTCCCGAATAAATTTCACGATACTGTACTTCTACACTCCTTAGCACAGACTCGTATGTTTGTTTTATAGCCTTGAAGGGTTTCCTCTTCAACCTAAATCAAGGCTCTAGCCTAATCTAGTTGATGGACCCTACAAACATAAAGTCTAGTCATTTTTAATTAGCATTCTTTTTACTGGCTTGATTTACTCAAAAGGGTACGGT